>JARQOD010002243.1:53440-81116 GCA_033576555.1 Oophaga sylvatica
TATAGCATAAAAATAAGGAGACATATTTGTGAAAATCCCCAATTCTGCAAGGCTCATAGGAGACATATGCATAATATTCCTGGAAAACTGATCTGGTAGGTACAGATACAACTAACCTGAAGATGCAGGTAAGAGGGAGAGGATTTAGAAAGGAACAGTGTTCCGTGTAGGCTATACATGGAAAAAAGGTAAAACAGGTAAAAAGTTATTACTACAGGTTCAAGTAACATGGGAAGCGTATGGTAACAATATGGAACAGAGAGCAAAAGAGGCATGGAATAGAAGTGATAGTCCAGAGCACCAACCTGTAATGAGACGCAAAAAGGAGCGATCCGTTCAGTGGCTGCAGTGTGTGTGAGATGCAGGACAGTATGGCGCTTTAACCCCTTCACCCCCAAGGGTGGTTTGCACGTTAATGACCGGGCCAATTTTTACAATTCTGACCACTGTCTCTTTATGAGGTTATAACTCTGGAACGCTTCAACGGATCTTCGCGATTCTGACATATCGTGACATATTGTACTTCATGTTTTCTCGTGACATATTGTACTTCATGTTAGTGGTAAAATTTCTTCGATATAACTCGCGTTTATTTTTGAAAAAAACGCAAATATGGCGAAAATTTTAAAAATTTTGCAATTTTCAAACTTTGAATTTTTATTCCCTTAAAACAGAGAAATATATCACACAAAATAGTTAAGAAATAACATTTCCCACATGTCTACTTTACATAAGCACAATTTTGTAACCCAAATTTTTTTTTGTTAGGAAGTTATAAGGGTTAAAAGTTGACCAGCGATTTCTCATTTTTACAGCAAAATTTACAAAGCCATTTTTTAGGGACCACCTCACATTTGAAGTCACTTTGAGGGGTCTATATGGCAGAAAATACCCAAAAGTGACACCATTCTAAAAACTGCACCCCTCAAGGTACTCAAAACCACATTCAAGAAGTTTATTAACCCTTCAGGTGCTTCACAGTAACTAAAGCAACGTAGAAGGAAAAAATGAATATTTTACTTTTTAGCCACAAAAATTATCTTTTACAAACTTTTTTTTTATTTTCACAAGGGTAAAAGGAGAAAATGGACAGATAAGGTTGTTATGCAATTTCTCCTGAGTACGCCAATACCCCATATGTGGGGGTGAACCACTGTTTGGGCACACGGCAGAGCTCGTAAGGGAAGGAGCGACGTTTGACTTTTTCAAACTAAAATTGGCTGGAATTTAGATTGGATGCCATGTCGCGTTTGGAGAGCCCCTGATGCGCCTAAACAGTGGAAACCCCCCACAAGTGACACCATTTTGGAAACTAGACCCCTAAGGTACTTATCTAGATCTGTTGTGAGCACTTTGAACCCTCAAGTGTTTCACAAAAGTTTATAAAGCCTGGGTGTGAAAAAAAAAAAATCAATTTTCCACAAAAATGATTTTTTAGTCCCAAATTTTTGAATTTTCCCAAGGAAATTGGACCCCAAAAGTTGTTGTCCAATTTGTCCTGAGTACGCTGATACCCCATATGTGGGGGGGGGAAACTGTTTGGGCGCACGGCAGGGCTTGGAAAGGAAGTAGTAACGTTTTGGAATGCAGACGTTAATGGGGGTCATGTTCCGTTTGCAGTGCCCCAGATGAGCCTAAACAGTGGAAACCCCCTACAAGTGACCCCATTTTGGAAACTAGACCCCCTAAGGAACTTATCTAGATCTTTGGTGAGCACTTTGAACCCCAAGTGCTTCACACAAGTTTATAATGCCCGGGCATGAAAATAAAAAATCTTATTTTTTTCCCACAAAAATTATCTTTTAGTCACTATTTTTTTATTTTCCCAAGGGTAACAGGAGAAATTGGACCACATAAGTTGTTGTACAATTTGTCCTGAGTACGCTGATACCCCATATGTGGGGGGGAACCACTGTTTGGGCGCATGGCAGAGCTCGGAATGGAAGGAGCACCATTTGACTTTTTCCAACCAAAATTGGCTGGAATTGAGTTTGGATGCCATGTTGCATTTGGAGAGCCCCTGATGTGCCTAAACAGTGGAAACCCCCCACAAATGACCCCATTTGGGAAACTAGACCCCCTAAGGAACTTATCTAGATTTTTGATGAGCAATTTGAACCCCCAAGTGCTTCACACAAGTTTATAACGTAGAGCCGTAAAATTTAAAAATCATATTTTTTCCACAAAAATGATCTTTTCACCCCAATTTTTATTTTTCCAAGGGTAACAAGACTCCAAAAGTTATTGTGCAATTTGTCCTGAGTACGCTGATACCCCATATGTGGGGGTAAACCACTGTTTGGGTGCATGGCAGAGTTTGGAAGGGAAGGAGCGCCGTCTGACTTTTTCAACGCAGAATTGGCTGGACGCCATGTCGTGTTTGGAGAGCTCCTGATCTGCCTAAACAGTGGAAACCCCCATAAATGACACCATTTTGGAAACTAGACCCCTCAAGGAACTTATCTAGATGTGTGGTGAGAACTTTGAACCCCCAGGTGTTTCACTAAAGTTTATAACGTACAGCCGTAAAATAAAAAATCTTTTTTTTTTTTTTACAAAAATGATTTTTTCGCCCCCAATATTTTATTTTCACAAGGGTAACAGAAGAAATTGGAACCCAAAAGTTGTTGTCCAATTTGTCCTGAGTACACTGATACCCAATATGTGGGCGAAAACTACTGTATGGGCACACGTCGGGGCTCGGAAGGGAAGTAGTGACGTTTTGGATTGCAGACTTTGATGGAATGGTCTGGGGGCGTCATGTCACATTTGGAGAGCCCCTGATGCACCTAAACAGTGGAAACCCCCCACAAGTGACCCCATTTTGGCAAATAGACCCCACAAGGAACTTATCTAGATGTGTGGTGAGCACTTTGAACCCCGAAGTGCTTCACAGAAGTTTATAACGCACAGCCGTAAAAATAAAAAATCTTTTTTTTTTTTGCAAAAATGATTTTTTCGCCCCCAATATTTTATTTTTACAAGGGTAACAGGAGAAATTGGACCCCAAAAGTTGTTGCCCAATTTGTCCTGAGTACGCTGATACCCAATATGTGGGAGAAAACTACTGTATGGGTACACGTTGGGGCACGGAAGGGAAGTAGTGACGTTTTGGATTGCAGACTTTGATGGAATGGTCTGGGGGCGTCATGTCGCATTTGGAGAGCCCCTGATGCGCCTAAACAGTGGAAATCCCCAACAAGTGACCCCATTTTGGAAAATAGACCCCACAAGGAACTTATCTAGGTGTGTGGTGAGTGCTATGAAGCCCAAGTGCTTCACAGAAGTTTATAATGTACAGCCGTAAAAACAAAAAAATATTTTTTTTTGTACAAAAATCATATTTTCGCCCCCAGTTTTTTATTTTCCCAAGGGTAACAGAAGAAATAGGACAAATTGCATAATAACTCTTGGGGTCCAGAGTACGCTGATACCCCATATGTGGGGATAAACTACTGTTTGGACGCATGGCAGAGCTCAGAAGTGAAGGAGCACCGTTTGACTTTTTCAACGCAGAATTGGCTGGAATTGAGATCAGACGCCATGTCACATTTGGAGAGCCCCTGATGTGCCTAAACAGCGGAAACCCCCAATTCTAACTCCAACCCTAACCCCAACACACCCCTAACCCTAGTCCCAACCCTAACCACAAACCTAACCCTAACACACACCTAATCCAAACCCTAACCCTAATCCTAACTTTGGTGCCAACCCTAACCCTAACTTTAGCCGCAACCCTAACCCTAACCCTAATGGGAAAATGGAAATAAATACATTTTTTAATTGTATTATTTTTCCCTAACTAAGGGGGTGATAAAGGGGGGTTTGATTTACTATTTATAGCGGGTTTTTATGATTGGCAGCTGTCACGCTAAAAGACGCTTTTTATTGCAAAAATAGTTTTTTGCATCGCCACATTTTGAGAGCTATAATTTTTGCATATTTTGGCCCACAGAGTCATGTGAGGTCTTATTTTTTGCGGTACGAGTTGACGTTTTTATTTGTACCATTTTTTAAGCAGGTGACATTTTTTGATCGCTTTTTATTTCGATTTTTGGGAGGTTAGAATGAACAAAAATCAGCAATTCATGAATTTCTTTTGGGGGAGGCGTTTTTATTGTTCCGCGTGTGGTAAAATTGATAAAGCAGTTTTATTCTTCGGGTCAGTACGATTATGGCGATACCTCATTTATATCATTTTTTTATGTTTTGGCGCTTTTATAGAATAAAAACAATTTTATATAAAAAATAATTATTTTTGCATCGCTTTATTCTGCGAGCTATAACTTTTTTTATTTTTTCGCTGATGATGCTGTATGGTGGCTCGTTTTTTGCGGGACAAGATGACGTTTTCAGCGGTACCATGTTTATTTATATTGGTCTTTTTGATCGCGTGTTATTCCACTTTTTGTTCGGCGGTATGATGATAAAGCATTGATTTTTTGCTTTGTTTTTTTTTTTTTTTTTAAGGGGTTCACTAAAGGGGTTAACTAGTGGGACAGTTTTATAGGGGGGGTCGTTACCAAATATGTGTACTTTTATTGTTTTGGTTTTTTTATTTACTATATATTTTTAGTGAAATAAACATTTTGTTATCTTTATCTCCTTATTTTTCACTATCTTGACAATCATCTTATTATCGTCTTAGTTTTCATCTTTATGTTCTCCATTTTTTATCCTTTTTTATCCTATTTTACACTCTCCATTGTGATCTGGATCCACAAACATCTCTCCAATACTTACCTCCTTTTCCTCCCTTCCTTTATCCCCCTCCTCCCCTCCTTTTTCTTTTCTCCTTTTCCTTACTTTCTCCATATCTATTTCTTTCTCTCACATTCTGCTACTACTATCATTCTCTCCTTTATCCTATTCTGCTCATGTGCCACATATCAACACTCCCCCTTCCGCGGCGATTATACACACTTCAGTTCGCATAGGTCTATAGTCAGGACACGCTTTACTCCTCCCCCTCATACACTCCCACAGCCATGACGATTCGGCTGAACGAGGCGCATGCGCAGTAAGTTATGACACGCTCCTGCGTGCCAGGCCTCTCTCTCACTGCCGACATGTGGGGCAGTGACCGGATATTGATCTAAGGCGCTCGATTTAAAGCGCCATACTGTCCTGCATCTCACACACACTGCAGCCACTGAACGGATCGCTCCTTTTTGCGTCTCATTACAGGTTGGTGCTCTGGACTATCACTTCTATTCCATGCCTCTTTTGCTCTCTGTTTCCATATTGTTACCATACGCTTCCCATGTTACTTGAACCTGTAGTAATAACTTTTTACCTGTTTTACCTTTTTTCCATGTATAGCCTACACGGAACACTGTTCCTTTCTAAATCCTCTCCCTCTTACCCTGCATCTTCAGGTTAGTTGTATCTGTACCTACCAGATCAGTTTTCCAGGAATATTATGCATATGTCTTCTATGAGCCTTGCAGAATTGGGGATTTTCACAAATATGTCTCCTTATTTTTATGCTATATAGCATTTGTTCATTGCATATGACTTTATGACTATATATCATTGCATTGTTGTAGATCCATGGATCTCAGGTCCTAACCTTGTTTCATTATAGTATAATGTATGTGCATGCCTGCGAACCTTAGTGTTACTGAGATCGCTCCTTCTACATCCCATGTAGCTTTTCTTTATAGCTATAAAACCCTTATGGTATACTCTCTCGACACATATATTTATATCTTTCATAATATCATTAGCATAAACTTTGGATTTTGGGACCATATTTTAAATACTCTGTAATAATTTTGTATATACTTGTATATATTGTTTTTGGTTTGTTTGTTAGTCATGTATGTTAACTGTTTGATATTCATATCTGTGTTTTTGTGTTTCACAGTGAGGTTTTGAAAAAGACCACATACGGTCGAAACGTTAACCCCATCTTCTCTTGTCCGTTCACATCACACAAGTTGTGGCTCCTATCTATTATTATTTTGTTGTAATAAATGGAACTCATTTCGCTTCACAATCAACATTGAGTGCGGCTGTTTTTCTCTACTATATTTCATGTATTTTGATATATGGTTTTAACTTACAATTACATAAGTGTATGTGTGCAAAATTTCAGACATGTAGGGGTTAATTAAAGGTGTAAATTCGTTGAAAAAAAATGCGTGGGCTCCCGCTGTATTTTCTCCACCAGACAGACAAAGCAAGCGAGTGGGGCAGATAATAATAGCCTAGGGAGGGTACATTTTTTTTGTGCCCCTCCCTGGCTACTAACATCTGCCCCCAGACACCCCAGAAAGGGCAAATCTCTAATTAGATTTGCCCTTTCTGGCACTTTGCCCGTCTATACCCATTGCCCTGTAGCGGTGGCGAATGGGTTAATAAGGGGTTAAAGCCACCTTGCAATTGAAAGGTCACTTTAAGCCAGGTTAATAATTGAGAGCTGTCAATTAGACAACTATCAATTATTAATCCTATTGTATGAAAGAAAAATCAAACACACACACTTTAATAAAAAAGAAGTTTAATGAAATAATCACACAGTTTTTGACCATATTTTATTTTCCTGCTAAAACTATTTCCTGTAATAAAAATAAAATAAAAAAGCAAAATTATTCTTACCAATCCGATGCACAGTCAGGTCCCACGCTGTAAGCCATCAGAAAGGGTTAACATGTTACAGCTAGCAGGGAGCTAATGGTTCCTGCTAGCTGTAACACCCTGAATGAATAACTTCCTCTCCCAGCGAAAGGAGAGGAAGTGATTAATGAATGAAGCTTAATTGATTTATTGCCACTTTCACTTCAGTGACCTGACCTAAAGTGAAAGTGGGACGCAATCAATTAAGCTTCCCACAGTAATCACATCCTCTCCTGTCGCTGGGAGAGGAACTTATTCATTCAGGAGATTTCAGCTGAGCATGCAGCATTACTTGCGCTGCTTAGCTGAAAGCTAGTTAACCCTTTGTGAAGGATTACATCGTGGGACGTGACAGATCGCCAGATAGGTAAGAATAATGTTGTTTTATTATTTTTTCTTTATTTTAGGAGATCAAGGGCTTCGCACGGATTAAGAGTAAAATAAAAGATGGTCAAACAAATGTGTTTTTATTTCATTAAAATTATTTATTCTAAAAGTGTGTGTGTTTTTTTTATTTACTTCAATAGGATTAATAATTGATAGTTGTCTAATTGACAGCTCTCAATTATTAACCTGGCTTAAAGTGACCTTTCAATTGCAAGGTGGCTTTAACCCCTTATTAACCCATTCGCCACCGCTACAGGGCAATGGGAATAGACGGGCAAAGTGCCAGAAAGGGCTAATCTAATTAGAGATTTGCGCATTCTGGGGTGTCTGGGGGCAGATGTTAGTAGCCAGGGGGGCACAAAAAAAATGTACCCTCCCTAGGCTATTATCTGCCCCCACTCGCTTGCTTTGTCTGTCTGGTGGAGAAAATACAGCGGGAGCCCACGCATTTTTTTTCAACGAATTTACACCTTTAATTAACCCCTACATGTCTGAAATTTTGCACACATACACTTATGCAATTGTAAGTTAAAACCATATATCAAAATACATGAAATGACATGGTTAACTGTGTGGAAACAATGTATAATTTCATGTCGGCTTCTGTGATTTCACAAAAGCCGGCAATTGAATTAGCGGCTATTGCAGTATGTAGAAGTGTATGAACTATAAATATATGTATATATAATGTCACAATTACATATATATATATATATATATTCTATGTGTGTATATGTATTGTTTCTATTCTTTATTAAAGCTGTCAGTGTGATTTTACAGTATAGCCGGGGATGAATTAGCGGCTATTATACTATGTAGAAGTGTATGACCTATATATATATTATATATATATATATATATTATATATATATTATATATATATATATATTATATATATACATATATATTATATATATAATTATTTGCTTTTTGTGTACATTTTTTTTTTTACAATGTGATTTTTACATGACTTTTTACATAGAGATAACTGCTCTATGTAAAACTTCATGTTAAAATCGCATTGCATACAGATGGAAAACTGATGGAAAACTGATGGAAAACGCACGGTGCGATTTAAAATCGCATGCAAATTGCATGCCTTTTTACAACAATTGTACCGTTTTTTCCCTGCAGAAAACGGACCGATTTTTTTTCCAGCCAGTGAGTATGAGCCCTAAGGCTGTGGTTCCACGATCAGGAAACACAGCGCTTTGGACGGAGTGGAAAGTCCGCTCCGCCCAAAGCCCCGCCCCCTTTTGAACTCGCGCTCATTCCGGATGTGTTCATGGAACACATCCGGAACACATGCGGAATGACCGCAGGGCTACATAGCCCTGTGTTATTTCCCTTGCGGCGACGCAGCGTCGCCGCAAGGGAATAGGACATGCTGCGGTGTCATGTATAGTGTACAGTTCCTATAGCGTCTTGTGCTTGGGTGCGAGGAAAACACAGGAGACATAGGTTGAGATGAAATGACTTGTATTACTTCATACAAGCATGCTGAAAAGTTCACACAGTTTGCAGGAACAGCGACAGGAGACACAGCAGGCCAGAGTAACTTCAAGCACTACAATAAATCTCCAAAGCAGGTTCAGGATCTCTTCTCTGTACCGTAATTCCTCTGCAAACATGGATTCACCAAACAGCAGGTTTCCAGAGTCCAAAAGTGTTCCAAGGTTCCTCAGTAGGGAATAGCTGGAGTACAAGTCCAAGGCTTCCAGGAGTCAGGTCACAGACTGACTGAGGCTTGATTCAGGAGCACTGATTGTTCAGCTGAGGCTGCTTAAGAAGCAAGAGGGAAGAATCAGGGCGGGAACATGAAAACTGGAAACTCCATATTAACTGAGGGCAAGAGCTGCAGAAAGACAGAAAGCAAAATGGCCGACGGAAAACTGAGTTTCAAGGAACATGTCAACAGAGACAAAGAACCTTACATGCGGTCTAAAAAGACGCGCCGCATGTCCGTAAACGTAGGTCTTCCGCCTGCGTGTTTTGAAGCATAGTGGAGACGGGATTTCTTGAAATCCCCTCCACTATGCTGTAACATCTGGACGCTGCGTGTTTGATGCTGCGCCAATGCACAGCGTCAAACACGCAGCTAATCCGTACTGTTTCGGACCGTGGAAACATACCGTATATACTCGTGTATAAGCTGAGATTTTCAGCACCTTTTTTCGTGCTGAAAATGCCCCCTCGGCTTATACATGAGTCATAGGGCAGAAACCAGCAGGGGAGGGGATGCCGCGGCAGGAGCCGGTGGCTGGGATCATACTCACCCCTCCCCGTGCCATCGCTGAGCGTCCCTGCAATCCTGCAGCTCTCCCCGGCTTCCTGGCTCCTGCAGCTCTTCTGCACTGAGCGGTGACGTAATACCCGCTCATTAAGGTCATGTAATATGGATGCGACGGCACTCCCATAGGCGTGGCCTCCATATTCATGGCCTTAATGAGCGGTATTACATCACCGCTCAGTGCAGAAGAGCTGCAGGAGCCAGGAAGCCGGGGAGAGCTGCAGGATTGCAGGGACGCTCAGCGATGGCACGGGGAGGGGTGATATGATGGAGGAGAGGACAAGGAGCACGAGCAGGACGGGGGGGGGAGAACGGTGGACGGGGGAAGCATAGAGGAGGACAGGGGAAGCTGGAGCAGGAGGGGGGGAGATCGGTGGACGGGGAAGCATAGAGGAGGACGGGGGAAGCTGGAGCAGGAGGGGGGGAGATCGGTGGACGGGGGAAGCGTGGAGGAGGACGGGGGAAGCTGGAGCAGGACGGGGGAGAACGGAGGACGGGGGAAGCATGGAGCAGGACGGGGGGGAGATCGGTGGACGGGGGAAGCGTGGAGGAGGACGGGGGAAGCATGGAGCAGGACAGGGGAGGATGGAGGGCACAGAGGAGCACTGAGATGGACGGGGGGCACAGGAGGACGGAGAAGGAATGGGGGAGCACAGCGGAGGACGGAGCAGGAGGGGGGAGAATGGGGGAGCACAGAGCTGGATGGGGGAGCAAGGAGCAGGACAGGGTCAGCACAGAGCAGGAGGGCAGTTTATACACCCGGCTTATACACGAGTCAATAATTTTTCCCAGTTTTTTGTGGCAAAATTAGGGGGGTCGTCTTATACACGGGTCGGCTTATACACGAGTATATACGGTACCCTAAAAGTATATTTTTAGTTTATCTAAACTATTTTCTTTCTTCTTGTAGTGCAAACAATGGAGTTTTCAAGTAGCCAGAGAAGCAACAAAGTTCTGAATTACTTGGGGTTTGGATATCTGGCATTTCGCACTATCAATGCAGTGGTGACTTGGAGATGTAGACTGCATCGCTCTATAAAATTCCATTCAATTATCAAAACAAAAGATGGCAACGTAGTTCAAGAACCAACAGAACATTGTCATGACTCCTGCCCTCAAAAAGCGGTAGCAAATGTTGCCAGAAGCAAAATGAGAGAAGACATGAGAGCTGTAAATGCTACTCCTCGCAACGTGATGGGAAAGGTGTTGTCTGGGTTGAGTAATGATGTCTTGGCTCATATGCCAAGACAATCATCTCTTGCGAGAAGCCTTCTCCATCATAGAACAGATGGTAATTTGCCTAACCCCAAAACTATCAAGTTTGATATTCCGGAAAAGTACAGTCAACTGCTCCTTCATGATTCCGGAAAGGACGATAGAAATAGAATTCTGGTTTTAGGCGATAGAGATCTTATGCTGGAACTGAACAAAGATACCATCTATGGAGATGGCACTTTTGATAAAGTGCCCAATATGTTTTACCAACTGTACACTTGGCATGCCAAGGTGGGTAACTCATATCCACCATGTTTGTACATTTTACTACAAACAAAGGATATGAGGACGTATAAGAGAATGTTTGAAATAATGAAGCTGTTGATTCCAAATCTGCCACCTCAAAAGGTTTTAGTTGATTTTGAGAAGGCTTGTATAACTGCAGTCAGGGTTGCCTTTCCACATGCTGAGGTCAAAGGTTGTTATTTCCATCTGTGTCAGAGCCTCATTAGAAAAATAAAAAATGTTGGTTTGAAGACAGAATATGAAAGTATTATCGACGCAAAAATGACACTGAAGTCTCTTGCTGCACTGGCCTTTGTGCCAATAGAAGATGTGAGGTGTGTTTTTGATCAGCTTGCTGCCACATTCCCAGATGAAGACTGCTATAATGAAGTTCTCACATACTTTTTTTCTACATATATTGAGGGTGCAGCTGGTAGAGATCCACAATTTCCTATACGAATATGGAATCATTATGAAGCAGCCCTGGAACAGTCACCAAAAACAACAAACTGTTGTGAGGGATTTCACAATGCACTTACTCCTTGTTCCACTGCAGTCATCCCAGCTTGTGGTTTCTTTTTGATGGATTGCAGAGGGACCTGGCTTGCCACAAATTAACACTGGCTAATGCACAGGCAGGTCGCCTTGAGATAAAATAGAGGAAGTATGAGGCGCTGTATCAGACAGTTCCACCTCTGTGGAGGACTACCCCCAGGTTCAAGATAAACTTAAGCACTTAAGGAGATTGGCTAATTGCAGTAAAATGGCTACTTTGCAGGTGTGCAATGATTGTATAATAAAATAGAGTTATTGTTGTTACTATACATTTTTAAAGGGGTATTATCGCCAAATGGCTCTTCAGCCCGTACTTACCTGCTCCCAGCGCTCCCGGGGTCCTCTCTGCACAGGCTGGAAGGCTGCAGTCTCGGTTTTCACGCAGGCTGCAGCTGACCGCCCACAAGTCCCAGGCCTGGCAACCTGACGCCATCCTGGACACAGTCGCTGTACAGCTGTCATGGCAGCAGGATGCTGGGGCCTGGGGAACTGAGCAGCTGGATGCAGCGCAAGCCCCTCCCCCTCTCACGCCTGCTTGCTTCAACCACCCCTTCACTAGGCCTGCTCTGACCTGTGCCCAGAAACTCCTGTTTCCGGTGCTACCTGGTGCAGGGGAGAGAAAAGCATGTTGAGGCAGACATGTGGCCCAGTATCTCTCTGCTGTGATGCATTCTCCTCTCCACCAGGTGGTGCCGCCTGAGGCGAGCGATTCACCTCGGCTCATTATAGGTGCACCCCTCGGATGTAGAAAGCAAGAGTGAAGAATGTGGGCAATCTCCCATGTGGCCAATTTTCCATATGGGATTGGCTAATTTGCAGTAAAATGTCAACCTTGCAGGTGTGCAATGAATGTTTAATTAAATGGAGTTATTGTTATTATACATTTTTAATAAACTGTTATTTTGGCCATGTGTGCAATTTTCTTTTCCTTGTGGGCAATTTTCCTATGGGCAGTCATAACTGTGTGCAATTTTCTTTTCCTTGTGGGCAATTTTCCTATGGGCAATCATAACTGTGGGCATTCTTCCTGTGTGCAATTTTCTGTGTGGGCATTTTTCCTGTGTGCAATTTTCTGTGTGGGCAAAATTCCGTGTGGGAAAATTTCCGTGTGGGCAAATTTCCTGTGGGCATTCATGACTGTGGGTTTTTTTCTGTGGGTATTTTTCCTGTGGGCATTTTTCTTTTGGGTATTTTTCTGGTCACCACTGTGTACATACATTACATTGCTGATCCTGAGTTACACCCTGTATTATACTCCAGAGCTGCACTCACTATTCTGCTGGTACAGTCACTGTGTACATACATTACATTACTGATCCTGAGTTACCTCCTGTATTATACTCCAGAGCTGCATTCACTTTTCTGCTGGTGCAGTCACTGTGTACATACATTACATTACTGATCCTGAGTTACATCCTGTATTATACTCCAGAGCTGCACTCACTATTCTGCTGGGTGCAGTCAACTGTGTACCATATACAGGTAAAATTACTGATCCTGAGTTATCTCGATCTGTTATTATACCCAGAGCTGCACTCACTATTCTGCTGGTGCAGTCACTGTGTACATACATTACATTACTGATCCTGAGTTACATCCTGCATTATACTCCAGAGCTGCACTCACTATTCTGCTGGTACAGTCACTGTGTACATACATTACATTACTGATCCTGAGTTACATCCTGTATTATACCCCAGAGCTGCACTCACTATTCTGCTGGTGCAGTCACTGTGTACAGCACATTACTGATCCTGAGTTACATCCTGTATTATTTCCGTCCCCTTGTTATCTCCGTTCTCTCTGTGTATTAGTTGGGGATGTTCTCGGCCGTTGCCGCTCTTCCATTATTAGAATAAACCAGGAAAATTATTCTGGGTAAAATTCCATAATCTTCTGATCTTGCTATTCTTTATGTTGCTTTTCCGGTTTGCTGTTGGCACATTCACTAATTGCATATTGTCAATTGATGATGACATTATACATAAGTCACAGATCACACCCTGGACGCCCTAACCTTACTGTATATAAGATGCTGCACTTGTAGGATCCGGCATCACCAGGAGCCCGTACGCTGTTCATCCTCCAGGTAGGTACGAAAATGTCTGCGCTTATCCAGAGGAAAGATAGAATCACATTATCCCAATACCAGAGACAAGTGATACATCTATAGAACACCCGTCAAAGTCGTGTATTGTGGCTTATGGCCACCAGACTCGAAGAGATTCCAACAAAATGTAACATTGGTGGTGTAGCAGGAGTGGGAGGGAGAGCACAGCCCTGATACACCACCCTGGCCACACCATCAGCCGCACGATTTATCTACCACCTCCACCCAGGTATTAAATGTATTCTAAGGAGGCATATTTTTAGCTTTATTTAACGGGACATTATGGCATAAGGTGCTTAGATTTATCAGACACCACTGTTAACCAACTCTGCATAGCCATAGCCTAGGGAATAATATATTGGTACTATTTCCGGCACTATTTACATTTTTACCCTTGAATATCTTTCTGGTATTATGAACCTCCCACTATATTTACAATGACATACTGAATGTCACATATAGAGTTTTTATGGATGTTGGTCACACTTGTCAAACACTATGTTTGACTCGTGTGACCAACCTGTCAATCAGTTTTCCAAGCGATGCTACAGATCGCTATGGAAAACGCTAGCATTCTGCAAGCTAATTACGCTTGCAAAACGCTAGTTTCTGGTGGGAATATGCATACCTATAAAAATGCGTATCTCCCGCGGCAGGGAGGTGCGGGATTGCCGCGGAAATTCTGCAACGTGTGCACATAGCCTAAGAGTTACTCTTTTTTTGGGACACATAGGTATTATCTACAGAATACCCGTAGGAGATGGCACTTTTTTTTCTTCATAGCATCCATTGGCAATCACACTGAGGATATCGGTGCTGGAGCTCCCCTTATAATGGATCTGTCACTTGTTTCATTACTGTATTAAAGGGTTTATTCCATCCCATTAAATGTATGGATGTCAGGAAGTGTCAGAAGCTGGAGACCCTTGTAAAAAAAACTCCTCTTTCTTGGTGTTCTCCATTTATTTAAACAGCTGGCATGTAATACCACATTTCTCCTCTATGGGCTGCTGTAGGGAATTGAGTGGCTTCCAAGAGAAGCTGCACCTCCATCAATCAGTTGATTATAGGGATGGCTTCATTCTGAGAAGGCTTTTTGGTAAAATAGACTAGTCATTTAAATCATATCTCAAACATTTATTGATTTTCCCAATGTAGCAATAGAAAAAATTCAATATCTGATGTTTTCTCACTCTAATCCACGTAACTGATAATTTACAGAAAAACAGTGGAACATCATCGCAAAACATGGGGAGAACGTCTGCAGTGCTGCTGGCATCCCTGAGTGAGTTGCATGCGTTATATATCTGTATACTGTTGTTTTACATTAGTATTGTACTATAGATATATTCTAATAATATAGGAAAGAATAATCCAATTGTCTTTGGCTGTTTTTATTGCATTTTTTGCACTATAAATATCATGATTATTATTATTTATTTAGCTTATTATTTTTATGATTATTTATTTATTTTATTATTATTTTGCAGCTCTGCTCCTCATGATCGCTGTACAGTCAGCAGTCGGTAAGTATTTGATATTCTATCTATGATATACAGTACAGACCAAAAGTTTGGACACACCTTTTCATTCAAAGATTTTTCTGTATTTTCATGACTATGAAAATTGTAGAATCACACTGAAGGTATCAAAACTATAATTAACACATGTGGAATTATACATTACACTTTACAAAAAAGTGTGAAACAACTGAAAATATGTCTTATATTCTAGTTCTTCAAAGTATCCACCTTTTGCTTTGATTACTGCTTTGCACCATAAAAGATGAACGGATGTACTCTACATGCCTGGCTCCCACCGTGAAGCATGGAGGAGGAGGTGTGATGTGTGGGGGTGCTTTGCTGGTGACACTGTTGGGGATTTATTCAAAATTGAAGCGGTGAGCGGTCCAGCTCACCCCAAACTATCTCGATTGGGTTCAGGTCTGGTGACTGAGGAGGCCAGGTCATCTGGCGTAGCACCCCAACACTCTCTCTCTTGGTCAAATAGCCCTTACACAGTCTGGAGTGTGTTTGGGGTCATTGTCCTGTTGAAAAAGAAATGATGGTCCAACTAAAAGCAAACTGGATGGAATAGCATGCTGCTGCAAGATGCTGTGGTAGCCATGCTGGTTCAGTATGCCTTCAATTTTGAATAAATCCCCAACAGTGTCACCAGCAAAGCACCCCCACATCATCACACCTCCTCCTCCATGCTTCACGGTGGGAACCAGGCATGTAGAGTCCATCCGTTCACCTTTTCTGCGTGCAAAGCAGTAATCAAAGCAAAAGGTGGCTACTTTGAAGAACCTAGAATATAAGACATATTTTCAGTTGTTTCACACTTTTTTGTAAAGTGTAATGTATAATTCCACATGTGTTAATTCATAGTTTTGATGCCTTCAGTGTGATTCTACAATTTTCATAGTCATGAAAATACAGAAGAATCTTTGAATGAGAAGGTGTGTCCAAACTTTTGGTCTGTACTGTACATGATATCCTACTTTATAGCTTGATGATTATAATATAAGGATTTGGTTTTGCCCAATCTTCCAGGGGGCTTCCTGTGGGCCACAGTGACAACTCGTGCTTAAAGGTGTCGTCACATGCCTTCCCCACTTGTACTCTTCTTTTGTAGGAAGGATTCACATAAAGCTCTTATGTAAAAGTGGAATCTTGAAATGGAGCACTGAAGAGAAAACTGATACATTGTGTCATAACCATTATGCAGGGCGATGTTTGGCTTTCTTGTTTGTGTCCTGTGCCAGTATCCACTCTCCAGGCCATTAGGTGTCATAACACATTGTATCAGTATTACTTGTAGCTTTATTTTAAATTAAAAATCATCATTCTTAAACAGATACTTTATTGTAAAAAATAGCTTGTCCACATTTGGAGACATTATATACTATATTTTTTACTTAAAAATAATTTTGGCATTCAGGTTTTATTAAACCTTTTGCTCCATTTTGCTTTCACAGGCTCTTCCATTTAACTTTTTATGGATTAAATCTGTGTGAATGTGCTTGTAGTGTAGAGTAGGTGTGTTAATATACTCATCGATTGTCGTTTTCTCCAGTGTCCAGTGCCGCTCTGGTCGTCTTCTGAGTCACATAACTAAAGTTCTAGTTCTCTGGATCACACTGCACTTCATGTATGAGCTGAAAGCCGTGAACGAGGCTCCGTAGATTTACATTGTAAGGCCGGGGTCACACTTGTGTGAAGCTCGCACAAGTCTCGCACCTCAATACCCAGCACTGCCGCCGGCACTCGGGACTGCAGTGTGCGGCTGCATGTATTTCTATGCAGCTGAAAACCCAAGTGCCGGCGGCAGTGCCGGGTATTGAGGTGCGAGACTCACGCTAGTTTCTCTCAAGCGTGACCCCGGCTTTACAGTGAATTTCGGGTCAGATATGGAGCCCTGTGTGATTCGGCAAGTTAGAAAAGTGACCCAAAATAGGACTAGAGCGGCACTGTACACTGTAGAAGACTGTGATCGGTGAGTGTAGCAATACACCTAGACTACACTACATGTTACATTCACACAGCTATAACCCATAAACATATAAATAGGGGGGCTTCTTTAAGTTAAAAAGTCCCAAAAGCTGTACAGTAGGACCCCTTTAACGACATCATAATGAGTGCAGTTCACCCTCTTAGAGCTGATCCAGAGCGCGTCTTCTTTATTCGCAGACCCCCAAATATTTATGTGACAATATTTATTATTGACAAAGAAAAACAAAACAGAGATAAAGGCTGCACCTCACACATATTAGGCAGTGGCTTCTACAGATTTTGGTTTAGGACTTATCATTGTTTTTTCTCTATTAGTGGAAGCACAGTACAAACACTAAAATGCTCATTGTTCTCATCTTATATTTTTGCAGAAATATGTGAAGCAGGCAAGGAATTTTATGACTGTAAGCATGGCTGTCAGACGACCGGCGATAATAGGAATCCTGCATGTGTTAGTGTTACTCTGTGTACACCCGGATGTTACTGCAAGAAGGGCACCATAAGAAATGACGAGGGTGAATGTGTGAAGGCGGAAAAATACTGCAGTGGGAACACCGAATATCAGGAATGTGGCAGTGACTGTCCCAACACCTGTGAGGCATACAACAGTCCGAAACCAGTAATGTGCACAGAATACTGTTCTCGCGGCTGCTTCTGCAAATCCGGATACAAGCGCCTACATGACAGCAATGAATGTGTCCTTCCCAGGAACTGCCCCAAAAGTAGTTACACATATTAATCTGCCACTTTTATGTCTTTGTAACAACTGATACATTTAAAGTGACTTTGTCTGATTTTTAAGGAGACGTTTTATATAAATAAAGTGATTGGCTAACCTCGTTGTTTTTATCTGTATCAGGACTTCAACATACACAGATCTCTTACCAATCTCTGACCAATCAGATTGTCGTCAATCTATATTGATGTCTAAATTATCTATTGATCTGGTAATATTTAATCTGTTATTTTTTGACCACATGTAAAAACAGTTTTTGATCACTGTAATGTTCAGTAATCATTGCCCACAACACGAGCAGCGAGGGGTGCATCTATAATCTAGTGGGCTCCAGAGCAGATTTGAGATTTCGTCTCACTTCTTATATCTTTAATTGCTATAGCAGAAGAGTGACCGGGGTTGTAGCGTTTTAAAAGTCAATCACACAGTCCCCGACAATGTCCTCCAAGAGGCAGCCAGATAGTCAATAAGGGGTCACAGCTACAACACCCTTCAAAAGTCAGCCCCAGTGCCCCTCTGAAGAATCAGTTTCCACCTCAAGAGACAATCATTATATCCCACCAGAAAAGCCCAATATGGTTCTCCCAACAGGTGCGAGTCAATGCAACTCATTTCAACCCAGTCAGGCTATGTGCACACGTTCAGGATTATTTGTGTTTTTTTCGCGGGAAAAAAAACGCGTCAAAAACACATGAATTAGAGCTGCATACAGTATATATGATGGGTGCACTACAATTGGAAATATATATTTATGTATAAGGGGGTGCTGCAATGCACTATAAGCATGAATAGAGAAAAAGAAAAGAAGAAAGACAAGTGCAAAAAATAGCGCACACCCCAATAAGGTAAATAAATAAGGATAATGATTAAATATGAAAGTGAAAATAATTATTATTATAACGACAGACCAAAACACAGAAAAACATATAATAAAACATAATTAAAAATTACATGTAATACAAAAAACATGAAACATAACACCCCGAGGCCCAAAATTGTGTGAGACCAACATGAAAATCTCCCAATCACATATGCTATACAACAATATAACACAATCTAGGATATATAATATAGTACTAAGATAACTAACCCGGTCAAAAAAACCTTTATATATAGCTCAATATAACAAAATAAGTAGTGAGCAGGTAAGAAAATGCACCAACTATATCGCAAACTATTAGCAGAAGATATATAGAAGAGAACGCCCAGTAAGCAATGAAGCCGGGCGAGCGCTAGCAAATATAATGAACAGATCGTTGCAATAGCGATGTCATGAAGGTGACAATGCAAACAAGGCGCGGTGTTAAATAACACCAAGCTGCCTAAGTAAGATGTGATGCACTCATAAAAGAACCGGTAACGTTACCAAATGAAGTCCGATTAGAAGGTGCCAAGACCATGGAATGGGGCAAGGATGCGAGGAGCGGTCCCGGGACCAGGGGTGAGAAGACCCAACGCGTGTCGCTGCAACTGCAGCTTCGTCAGGGGAAAGGTACAAAATGTACTGCGTACGGTCCTTAAATAGTGTTGAGAATGAACGCTAAGAGTCCCAGAACAGGAAGCGTCCTGCTAGAAAGAACCGGAAGTAGTCACCAGCTCATAGAGGTCAGCATATGCGTCATAAACCAAGTGGCGCTTGCGCAGAGCAGAGTTCGCAGTACCATAAGAATTAAAAAATAAAGGATATAATAATGTGCACTGATATAAAGAGAGGTTAATATAATCAGCAACCAATATAATCAATTGATGATTACAAAGGTAAGGAAATAGAGGCTGAGCAAGACAGCGTGGTGTCTAATAATAGCTTTAATATAGTATGGTAGAAAATCATACGCCGTATATAGATAATAAGTCCATAGAAAGAAGTAAATAAAGTAAAGTAAATAAATGATGTAGCCATTTAACAAAAAATTGTGCACACAAAAAATAATAATGATATATAAAAAAAACACGAAAACACACCTGAAAACAAGAATAAAGAATAAATAAAAAGTAAAGAATAAATAAATAGAATAACCATGAATAACAAAAATAAGGTAAATAAGATATAATTACATCAAAAGATCAAAAAAATCAAAAAATAAACAAAATAATGAGCTGAGCAATAATTATGATCCAATAATGTATGGACAAAAGGGACGCAAAGAGAAGCAGTCTTGGAGCAACAAGATCCATAAGTCCAAGAAAGGAACCATCTTAGCCCAGGAAGTCGGTGAAAAGCAAATCTTCGTTAAGACCATATGGAGAAATACTCCGTAAATTGTAGATCCAACGTGATTCTGCTTGAAGTAGTCGTTTCTGATAATTTTCTCCCCTTCCATTACCAGTGATTTTCTGTAGACCAAAAAAAACGTGTATTAGTCACATGGCCACCATGCTGGTTTAGGAACTGGGATGCTACCGGAGTAAGCATCCGACCCTTTTTCACATCTGAGGCCGCTAGGTGAATGGTGGAAAGATGTTTTTGAGCTCTTTTCCTCAATTCCTGTGAGGTTTGGCCCACATAGACTTTGTGGCATGGACAAATGATCGCATAAATAACATTTTTAGTTTTGCAATTGATCAATCAAAAATGAGTCATGTAATCTATCCGGATTAGCCTGTTTGTCCAAAAAATAGGAAACTGCATGTATACCATTTTCATGATCAATATTAGAATATAATGATTTCACGTCACATGTGACGATAATCATGGAATCATTGATGGCAAGATTACGGCAGTTTTCTATAAAATGCGAAGAATCCTTGATGTAGGAAGGCAGAGAGGAGGCAAGAGGTTGTAAGTAGAACTCCACATAAATATTTGCTTTTTCACATAAAATGTAATATATAACATATTATATATTATATATATTATTATAACATGACTCATTTTTGATTGATTTATTACAGTTTATTTTACATCACAATTATTATGTATTTGATTGGTCCTTTTATCGCCAAATCTCCGGCGTCGCTATGGGGGCTCGTTGTGCGCCAGCCTATGCGAATATCTTTTTGGGCTGGTGGGAGGATACTGTGGTATCCGTTCATGTCACTTCAGGAAACACGTATACAAGTGGTATCGTTTCATTGATGACGTGTTCTTTATTTGGACAGGCACTGAAACCGATTGTCGTCTATTCCTCCAGGAGCTTAATAACAATTGCCTCAACATACATCTTACGTATTCTCTCTCCTCCACTACTACTACATTCTTGGATCTGAAGGTATCAGTTGATAATGGGGAACTTATCACGGACCTTTTTCGCAAACCGACGGCTACCAACAGCCTTTTAAGGTATGACAGTTTCCATCCTGCACATACCAGGAAGGGCATTCCGGTTGGGCAATTTCTAAGGGTCCACCGGAACTGTACCTTAAAAAGTGACTTTCATCACCAATAAAAACTTCTTACTGACCGTTTCAAACAACGGTGCTACCCTAAAAAAGTGATTTCGGCTGCTTACCAAAGGGCCAAGAGATGTAATCAAGATTCCTTGCTTGCTCATGGCTATCGCCCACACGATTCGCAGGTTAAGTTTATTACCACCTTTAACAATGGTTGGGACCAACTGAGAACTATCCTTAATAAACACTGGGATATTTTATGTACAGATACTCAAACTTCCTCTCTTATTAGCCCACAGCCCAAAATGGTAGCCAGGAGAGCACCCAACCTTCATGACATGTTAACTGACAGTCACTTTGTCCGCCCCACTATCAGATTAAATAGAGGCATATGCCTCATTGGGTCTTTTCCATGTGGAGATTGTAGCATCTGTCCGTTTATGCCTAATACTAGACATTTTTTTGTTAACCCCTTGGATAACAAATCACATCCCTTGAAGTCATATATCAATTGCAAAACTAAAAATGTTATTTATGCGATCATTTGTCCATGCCACAAAGTCTATGTGGGCCAAACCTCGCAGGAATTGAGGATAAGAGCTCAAAAACAACTTTCTACCATTCACCTAGCGGCCTCAGATGTGAAAAAGGGTCGGATGCTTACTCCGGTAGCATGCCACTTCCTAAACCAGCATGGTGGCCATGTGACTAATACACGTTTTTTTGGTCTACAGAAAATCACTGGTAATGGAAGGGGAAAAAATGATCAGAAACGACTACTTCAAGCAGAATCACGTTGGATCTACAATTTACGGAGTATTTCTCCATATGGTCTTAACGAAGATTTGCTTTTCACCGGCTTCCTGTGCTAAGATGGTTCCTTTCTTGGACTTATGGATCTTGTTGCTCCAAGACTGCTTCTCTTTGCGTCCCTTTTGTCCATATTGTAAGTTTCCAACTCACTCAGCTGCGATGGAGGCAATCAGGATGCACTTTTATATCAAAAGTTCATCAGGTTTATTGCTCCATAAACCTCACAGTAACGTACAGTACAATTCTCCAGTACTTTCGCTCGGTCCTGGAACCTCACTCTTCAGACACAGAGTCCTCTCTGTAATGTCCCGCGGGACACATGGAAGTCTGTCCACACTGGTAGACTCCACAACACTCTCTTCACACACAGAGACCTCTCTGTAATGTCCCGCCTGGACACATGGTAGTCTGTCCACACTGGCAGACTCCCACAACACTCTCTTCAGACACAGAGACCTCTCTGTAATGTCCCGCCTGGACACATGGAAGTCTGTCCACACTGGCAGACTCCCACAACACTCTCTCAGGTGCCAAACACACTCCATTACATAGGTGTAACTCCACCCACAGGTGAGGTCATGATCACATGGTTAGGTCACCTGGTCATGACCTCACCACAGGTCCTTTACAACCACAAACCATGCCTCCATGCATATCCTGAGGAGCATACACAGTGCCCCCTAGCTGCATCAGGGGTCACTACACCACGTACCTCCCCCTCTGTTCAAACTTGTGGGGTTGAACACTTGTTACCCGACCAGAGATCCTTCTTGGTCGTTTCTGACAGTCAAACCGTCTATCTAAGTCAGACCCTCTGTCAGACCACCCGTATCCCCAGCGGTCAGTACGGCGTCGCAATTCCCTTGCACCCATACGTCCTGTCTGGTCTGAGTCATTTTCATTTCGTCCACTACAGGTTCTCCTGCTTAGGTCACTCATCACTGAGCTAACTGAGGCATCACTATTTCTACCTCTTCCATCAGGCGACCTATTTCCTGTATTAGCTCCAGCTTGAGGACTTATAGTCTTAAGCAAACCTCTTCGCCTCTCAACACCACGGATTGAAGGTGGGGGCCATCTTCTTTCCATTTCCTGCAGCTCTCTGTTGACCTGCTCCCTCTCCAGTCGAAGCTGTTCTACTTCTCTCAAGTATGCCACACGATACTCCAGGAGCATCCGGATATTCCCAAGGCTTTCCCTGGATCAGATAACGAGGAATGGAACCATCCCATCTTCACCCCCGATCTGGACTTCGTCATCAGCCGGAATCCTGACTCTCGTCACTCCGGACTTATTCACCATCTCCCGCATCACTTTCCCAAGTCTTCCGATGACTTTCTTCACCAGACCTCTGGGCACTTGAATGATGTCTTCCACCAATCCAAACCGACTTTGAGCCTCATGCACCTCCTCACTGGTACACACTTCTCGCAGGTCTTCTGGTATCTCTATTACACACTTGAAAACCGACACGTCACCTTCTTGGACAGACTGTTGGACCTCCTCGTCCTGAGCGTTAGTACAGTTTTCCAAGACATCACTCTCCCTTGTGTGTCCATCTGCATGGCACTTCCCTTGCTGGATTTCTTCTCCCATAGATTTCTGGAGCTGGGCACTAGTCCCCTCCTCTATCTTGAGCTCTCTGAGAACTCTATCTCGCTCTTCTGCCAAGCAGCGACACTCCTCCTCTCTCTGAAGAAGCTCCTGCTGATGCTTCTCTTGGGCCTCTCTGAGCACCTCCATCTCTTTCCATAGAGCCTTGTTCATACTCTGACATGCTGACAGATGATCTCTAAGCTTAGAGACTTCCTTCTCCAGCTCCTCCACTTTGTGCTCCATCATTTGTCTCAGGACCCTTTCTCGCTCGACTGTCTCTTTCACTGTTTCTTTAAACAGCTCTATCTCATGGTCCTGCTCTCTTTTAGCCAGCACATGTCGCACCATCACCCCTTTAACCCCTTCCCGACCTGTGACGCCACGTAGGCGTCATGAAAGTCAGTGCCAATCCGACCCATGACGCCTATGTGGCGTCATGAAAGGATCGCGTCCCTGCGGGTCGGGAGACCGGGGTCACTGAAAGGTCATCTGACCCGCAGGCACAGGACCCTTTGTGCTTCACCACAGAGGGGTTGGCTTAACCCCCCCGTGGCCACGATCGCTCTGATTGGCTGTTAAAAGTGAAACAGCCAATCAGAGCAATCTGTAATATTTCACCAATATAATTGGTGAAATATTACAATCCAGCCATGGCCGATGCTGCAATAGCATCTGCCATGGCTGGACACCGAGCCCTGACCCCCCCACACGGATTCACGGCGGCGATCGGCCGCCGCCACCGAAAGATGGCAGCGGTCGGTCACCGCCGTCACTAAAAGCTCCCCTCGTCCTGGCCTCCGCTGCCCCCACCTTCCGATCCCCCCCCCTCACTTCGACCCCCATACTCACCTCTCCCGGTCCACCGATGTCCCTGGATCCTTCCCGGCGGCTGCCCGGGATTCTTCATGGGCGCCTCCATCTTGGAAAATGGCGGGCGCATGCGCAGTGCGCCCGCCGGCCGGCGCATGAGCAGTGCGCCCTGCAGAGTCAAAAAATTTATTTTGATCACTGTGATAAACTGTCACAGTGATCAAAATAAAAAAAAGTAAGTGAACCCCCCCTGTCATAGGTAGGGACAAATAATAAAGAATTTTTTTTTTTTCCTATTAGGCCCTGTGCACACGTTGCGGATTTTGCTGCGGATCCGCAGCTGATTTGATGCGATCGCAGCTGATTTCGCTGCTGATCCGCAGCTGTTTTCCGCTGCTGATCCGCAGCTGATTTTGCTGCTGATCCGCGCTGATTTCGCTGCTGATCCGCAGCGCATTTCGCTGCTGATCCGCAGCTGATTTCGCTGCTGATCCGCAGCTGATTCCGCTGCTGATCCGCAGCTGATTTCGCTGCTGATCCTCAGCTGATTTCGCTGCTGATCCGCAGCTGATTTCGCTGCTGATCCGCAGCAGATTTCACTGCTGATCGCAGTGATTTCGCTGCTGATCCGCAGCTGATTTTGCTGCGGATCCGCAGCGGATTTGCGCTGCGGATCCACAGCAGATCCAGAAACCATGTACAGTATAATGCAAATAAATGTAAAAAAAACCGCTGTGCACATGCTGCAGATTTTTCAGCGCAGATTTGCTGCGGTTTTAAATCCACAGCATGTCAATTCTTTGTGCGGATTCCGCAGCGATTTTACACCTATTCCATTATAGGCGTAAAACCGCAGAGAAAAACCGCAGCAAATCCGCGCTAAATACGCAGGTAAATGGCAGGTCGTTTTACCTGCGGATTTTAGAAAAATCCACAAGTGAATCCGCAACGTGTGCACGGGGCCTTAGGGTCAGGCTGGGTTCATATTGCATTATGGCAGTCCGTTAGATGGACTGCGTTTCACCGCGGTATAACGCGGTGTAACGCAGTCCGTTAACGCTGCCATTCACCCCATTTGTGTGCGCATTGCAACGCATGCCATGAAGCGGCATGCGTTCGCGACGTGTCGTCATTCAGTGACGGAGCCTTGGACACAGGCTGCAGCGTCTGGGCTCCATCACCACTAGCACAGATGAATCATCGCTGATTCCTCTGCACTAGCGGGTATAGCATAACACGATCGCGTTATGCTATACCGTTACCAGCCCGTCAACGCTACGTGTTGAACGGGCTGTAAAACGCAATATGAACCCAGCCTTAGGGTTAGAACTAGGGTTAGGGTTAGAACTAGGGTAAGGGTTGGAATTAGGGTTAGGGTTGGAATTAGGGTTAGGGTTGGGATTAGGGTTAGGTTTGTGGTTAGGGTTAGAGTTAGGATAAGCTTTAGGGGTGTTTTGGGGTTAGGGTTGGGATTAGGGTTAGGCTTGTGGTTAGGTTTATGGTTAGAGTTGGGATTAGGGTTAGGGGTGTGTTGGGGTTAGGGTTATGGTTAGGGTTTGTATTAGGGTTAGGGGTGTGTAGGGGTTAGGGTTGGGGTTAGGGGTGTGTTTGGGTTAGGGTTGGAGTTAGAATTGAGGGGTTTCCACTATTTAGGTACATCAGGGGGTCTCCATACGCGACATGGCGCCACCATTGATTCCTGCAAATTTTGCGTTCAAAAAGTCAAACAGTGCTCCCTTTATTCCAATCCCCGACGTGTGCCCAAACAGTGGTTTACCCCCACATATGGGGTATCAGCGTACTCGGGAAAAATTGCACAACAACTTTGGGGGTCTAATTTCTCCTGTTACTGTTGGGAAAAAAAAATTGGGGACTAAAAATGTTATTTTTGTGGAAAAAAAAATGATTTTTTATTTTCACGGCTCTGCGTTATAAACTTCTGTGAAGAACTTGGGGTTCAAAGTGCTCACCACACATCTAGATAAGTTCCTTGCGGGGTCTAGTTTCCAAAATGGGGTCACTTGTGGGGAGTTTATACTGTTTAGGCACATCAGGGACTCTGCAAACGTAACATGACGCCCGCAGACCATTCCATCAAGTCGGCATTTCAAAACGTCACTACTTCCCTTCCGAGCCCCGAAGTGTGCCCATACAGTAGTTTTCTCCCACATATGGGATATCAGCGTACTCAGGACAAATTGGACAACAACTTTTGAGGTCTAATTTCTCCTGTTACCCTTGGGAAAATAAAAAAATTGGGGACTAAAAGATCATGTTTGTGGAAAAAATATGATTTTTTTACTTTCATGGCCCGGCGTTATAAACTTCTATGTAGCCCTTGGGGGTACAAAGTGCTCACTACACATCTAGATAAGCTCCTTGGGGGGTCTAGTTTCCAAAATGGGGTCACTTGTGGGGGGTTTCTACTGTTTAGGCACATCAGGGGCTCTGCAAACGCAACATGATGCCCACAGAACATTCCATCAAGTCTGCATTCCAAAATGGCGCTCCTTCCCTTCTGTGCTCTCCCATGCGCCAAAACAGTGGTTCCCCCCCACATATGGGGTACCATTGTACTCAGGACAAACTGTACAACAACTTTTGTGGTCCAATTTCTCCTGTTACCCTTGTGAAAATAAAAAATTGCGGGTTAAAAAAATCAGTTTTTGAGGAAAAAAATGATTTTTTATTTTCACGGCTCTGCATTACAAACTTCTGTGAAGCACGTGGGGGTTCAAGGTGCTCACCACACATCTAGTTAAGTTCCTTGAGGGGTCTAGTTTACAAAATGTGGTCACTTGTGGGGGGTTTCTACTGTTTAGGCACATCAGGGCTCTGCCCGCCCGCAGACCATTCCATCAAGTCGGCATTTCAAAGCGTCACTACATCCCTTCCAAGCCCTGACGTGTGCCCAAACAGTGGTTCTCCCCCACATGTGAGGTACTAGCGTACTTAGGACAAATTAGACAACAACTTTTGGGGTCCAATTTCTCCTGTAACCATTGTGAAAATAAAAAATAGGGGGCTAAATAATCATTTTTTGAGAAAAAAAAATGATTTTTTATTTTCATGGCTCTGCGTTATAAACTTTTGTGAAGCACCTGGGGGTTCAAAGTGCTCACTGTGCATCTGCATAAGTTTCTTAGGGGGTCTAGTTTCCAAAATGGTGTCATTTGTGGGGGAGCTCCAAAGTTTAGGCATACAGGGGCTTTCCAAACATGACATGGTGTCCTTTAACGACTGGAGCTAATTTTCCATTCAAAAAGTCAAATGGCGCTCCTTCCCTTCTGAGCCCTGCCGTGCGCCCAAACAGTGGTTTATGACCACATATGAGGTATCTGTGTACTCAGGAGAAATTGCCCAACAAATTTTATGATCCAATTTATACTGTTGCCCATGTGAAAATGAAAAAA
>JARQOD010002244.1:0-81098 GCA_033576555.1 Oophaga sylvatica
CAACTCCTCCCGGAGTATCCTCAGCTGCTTAGCTGCCTCCTCATACTCACAGAGGTGGGCATGGATGCGGGAGGCATAGATGGTGGACGGCTCTCCCGCAGCATTGGAGCCCCAGATATTAAGGGGGGCTCCTGCCACACCTCTGCCTGCAGCCTCCTCACCGGGAGAAGGAGCTGCCACGGCCCCGGCTTCAGGGGTCCTGGATCCTGGAGCCTTGCGGCCCCCCGGTGTCTTCTTCCTATTCATCCCTGGGACTGGCTTGCTTCAGCGTGGGCCTCAAGATGGTATGTGAGGCCCCCCACCCCCAGCTAGCTTGCCGGGGGTGGGAGCCAGGGGCACAGCCCCGACGCTCAGTCCCAGGGAAGGCCTCTCTCTCCTGGGAAGGATTAAGCAAAAAAGTCCAGGTGGAAAAGTCCTCCTCCCCAGGAGCTTGGCTTGCACACAGCTTCCACCACCTCCAGCCGCACACCTCTCCACTTCCTGGGTGGAGCTGGAACTCTTTTTTATTTAAAAAAATACAAAACACATACAATATATACACAAAACAACAACTCCAATCCAAAACAAAAGATACAATACCTAAAGAAAACAACTTAACACCTATTCACTCCTCACTTTCTTGTCCTTATTAATCGAGATCTTCCACACACGAGTCCACTTGATGAAACTTTGCAGCTCCTCAGGGACCCCCAGCAGGAAACCCTTCAAAGAAAAGGGAAAAAACAAAAGGAGAAACAAAAAGAAAAACCCAAAATTTCCATTCACTCATTCTACCACCATACATACCACACTTATACACCATATTTACATATTTACAGGAGAAAAGAAACAAAAGGGTTTGGCCCACTGCCTTAACATAGAACACGAAAGGCCATTCTGGCCGCCACACAGAAAAACTTAGCTTACTAACAATTTTTTTTTTTATTTTTTTTTTTTTTTTTATATATTATAACCCCCCACCACACCACAGGTCCATCAGTTCATGGCCTCAATAAACACTGCAAAAATCCGGATCCATATAAAGTTTTATGCCCCTCTTTTTTTTTCATATAGAAATCAACTGGGTCCTTGGGTCCATATCTTCAAAGTTCTTTGCCCATTGCCCTCAAAGATTTTTTTTCACACCCCTCAAAAAACCCCAGACAACCCCCACCCAACCTGACTATACCCACAACACAACAATCTACATACGCTCAAAAAACAATCATATAATAAATATACATATAATATAATTACAAACACAACAAAACATAATTACATTACTACAACCACATTATCACAGTATCACCAATAATTTACCTTAATGTAACATAACTACTTTAAAACATTTCCTAACACACGAGGCCCAAGTTTGGTGCCTGAAAGCCTCAATATCCATTCTTTTTTTTTTAATTACAAAACAAAAAACTACATTGTGCCATGCAATAGCCCATCACCAGGAGACTGGAGCCCTAAGAGGCCCTATCCCTTACCAACTAACACATTCACCCTGTCCCTTGTCAATTAAAACTGTCCCTATTCTACCTACAAACTGTCCCTACTATCCTACCTACCTACTTAACTTAGCTAACTCTCTATCTGTCCCTCACTACTGACCCTCCCTGACCCTATCTGCCCCTACTTCTCTCCCTCAACACCCACACCACCTTATGCTGTCCCTACCGCCATTCACACACAGAACTTTCCCTTGAGTGTGTTTTTAAAAGGAGAAGCCCCTCCAAAGCCAAGAGGCCTTCCTCACACCCAACCTCTCGAACTCCAAAGAACGCACCTTCCTCAGGTCACCCAAGATGTTACTAACCACCTCATCCCGGGGGAGGGCTTTCTGCTGCATCGAAACTAAACACCGTGCATTCCACGTGTAAAACCTGACCACTACGCTAACTAAGAATAAAGTGCTCCGCTCTCGGCCACCCAGGGATCTGAACGCCCCATAGACCCACTCGGCGTAGGAAAGGGACGCTAGCCGCGGCCAACGTATGGAAGCACCCACCCTGTTGTAAACCTCTGCATTAAAGGGACACTGAAGGAGGAAGTGCTCCATGCTTTCCAGCACGTCGCCACACTCCTCACGAGGACAACCCCGATCATCGGAGTTCCTGTACTTCAAGTTGTCCCTTGCATACAGTCTCCCATGAAAGCAGCGCTAGGCCAAGTCCCAAAACTTCGTGGGGATCCGCTCTGAATTTAAAAGCCCGAGCCCCACCTCCAGATCCCGGCCCGGGCAATCCCTGAGGACCAGGGGCTTCTGGAAGTGGGTCAACAGAACCCTTCTGTCAAGACATTGTCTCGGCATGGTCCTGATTTCCCTCACCTCCAGACCCCACCAGCGGATTACCTTCAGAACCGGGGTAGCATAAGCCGGGAGATGTCCGTGAGGTGTACGGAGATCCTTCACTTGCCCTCCTGTCTCCCATTCCTGGAAGAAGGGCCGAAACCAACCCCTGCAGGAGAATACCCACGGAGGAGCCCTCTCCAGCCAGAGGTTGGAAAATTGGCTTTAAGAAAGGTGTTCACTAAGAACACTACTTGGTTGACCATACCCAACCCACCTAGTCTCCTCGTACGGTACGTGACCTCCCTCTTGATTAGGTTGAGCCTATTCCCCCATAACAGCTGGAAGAACAGGCTGTAAACCCATGTCCAGAGAGGTTCTGGCAAGATGCACACACTGCCTAGGTAAATTAACAAGGGAAGCAGAAAGCCTTTAGCCAAGCCAACCCTTTCCCTCAGGGTTAAAGACCAACCCTTCCACTGGTCTACCTTTTGGGCGGCAATCTTGAGTCTGCCCTCCCAATTTTGCTGGGGGTAGTCCCCAGGGCCAAATTCGATGCCTAGAATTTTGGCGGAGGCCTGGGGCTCTGGGAGGGTGCCCGGGAGATCAAAACTAGGATCTCCCCCTCCCAGCCAGAGACTCTCACACTTTTCCCGGTTGATCATGGACCCGGATGCCTCCGAGTAACCACGACCTCGGACATGACCCAATCCGCCTCCCCTCTCGAGGATACGAAGAGGGAAACATCGTCGCGTACGCCACCACCCTCAGAGGGGGCCCAGAGCCCGCCTGGTCCATCCCGACTCCCACCAATGGTCCACGATCTACCCTCCTCAGGAAGGGATCGATCGCGAACGCATATAAGAGTGGGCTCAGAGGACAGCCCTGACGGACCCCAGAACCCACCTCAAAGGGTGCCCTGACCAACCGTTCACGAGCGGGAAAGTCTCAGCCCCTTGGTACAAGATCTCTAGCCAATTTACAAACCTCCCAGGCAGACCGTACCTTAAAAGACAGACCAGAGGTACTCATGGTTAACCCGGTCAAAGGCTTTTGCTTGGTCTAATGACAGTAGATACCCTTTCCAGTGACCTGCCCTACCCTGCTCCACTGCCTCTAGGACACCGAGCACAGCACTAAAAGTGCTGCGGCCTGGAACAGAGCAGTGCTGGGCCCCCGAAAGGAGCCGGGGTGCAAACTTGACCAGCCGGTTAAACAACACCTTCGCCAGAACCTTCCGGTCCGTATTGAGAAGCGCTATGGGACTCCAATTCTCAATACGGGACGAGTCTTTACCCTTCGACAGAATAATCAGGGCTGACCTCCTCATTGAACCGGGAAGAGTACCCGAGGAAAGACACTCATTAAACACCCCAGTCAAGAGGGGGACCAAGGAGTCCCTAAAGGTCTTATAGAACTCGGATGTTAAGCCATCCGGACCTGGCGATTTTTTGGGCCAAAGCCCATCAATGGCCAGTCTCACTTCCTCTTCCCTGATTGCTTCTGCCAAAACACCAAGAGAGGGATCATCCCCTGGCTCAGGGATGGTTTCAGCCAGGAAAGCCGACATCTCATCCCGATCCAGATCCCTCTTTCCCAAGAGGCTGTGAGTAAAAGGACCTGACCACCTCCAGGATCCCTGATTTGGATCTGTTCAGGGACCCCGTACTATCGATCAGTCCTGTCACCATTTTACAATTCACTGACATCTTACAGTTCCTGTAGGGGTCGGGTGAGCGGTACTTCCCGAAATCCCTCTCAAAAACCAAAGATGTGTGCCTATCATACTGACACCTCTTAAGCAAAGACTTCACTCTGGAGATTTCCTCACGGTCACCTCCAGTCGAGACGAGCTGCTCGAGTTTCCTCCCCAGATGCCTGATACAAGCGATGCCTGTTCAGACTCCTGTGGCTCGAGAGCTGGCGGAAGAACCCCGCCACCCGCTTTTTGAAGATCTCCCACCACTCTGACTTACTACTACAGAGATCCAAAAGCGGTACCTGGCTCTGAAGAAAATCCTCGAAGGATTGTCTCACGTTCGCTTCTTCCAGCAGGGACGAATTCAGCTTCCACAGCCCTCTTCCCATCCGGGGAGTCTCTGCAACATTCAGAGAAAAGAAAATTAGACAGTGATCGGAGAACTCCACCTCAACGGCGGACACAGCAGAAAAGATGGCATCCTCCTTTAAAAAAAACCTGTCTATTCTAGATCTACAGCTACCCCTATGATAGGTGAAACCCCCGTGACCTGGGGTGTGCCGGATGTGGACATCCACCAGGCGAGCTTCACTGGCTATGCTATTAGCGCGATGCTGTCATAAGCCAGGCGATCTCCAGGACCCCCCCGATCACGGGACCTCGTAATGGTGTTGAAGTCCCCACCGAAGACCACCTGCCGGCTTGTAAAAAGAAAGGGCTTAATCCTCAGGAAGAGACATTTCCGGTCCCACTTTGATTGTGGACCATAGATGTTTATGAGCCGTAGCTCTTGTCCCCTCATGAAGACGTCAAGGACCAGGCACCTCCCCATTTCTAGCTCGATCACTCGTCTGCATTCCACATCTGCAGTCTTAAAGAGGACTGCCACCCCGCTATACGGCTCGGCCGCAAGAGACCAGTATGAGGGCCCGCACCTCCACTCTCTCCGTGCTTATGTATGGCCCCCATGTCAGTTAGTCTGGTCTCCTGCAAAAATAAAATTTCAGCCTCAATTCGGGTGAGAAAATCAAAGGCCGTAAATCTAGCCGCATCTGACTTAATGCTGGCGACATTAATGGACGCCAGCGTCAACGGAGCGAGTTCAGCCATCATGAGTGATCAAGCTCGACGGCCTTCTTCTTACCCACCCCACTCCCACCACCCTCTGGGGAGGAGTCGGAACCTTTCCTTTTTAAGGTGGACGAGGTGTCCATCCTCCTCCCCTGGTGTCCTCACCTCCGGACTCCAGGTCTGTCCCCCCCTTGGGAGAAACAACGTCCCCCAAGGGTTGGACTCCGCCATCCCCTAAAAGACCCCCCGATGCCGCCCCCGGTCCCCTGCCCTCGTCCGGCGACTCTTTAGCAGAGTCCTCAAGGGCCTGGAACCGGTTGGAGAGTGTGATCAGAGGGGGAACGATGGGCCTTCCGTTGGTACCCTCACGGTCGGGGGTGGGGGGGATTTGGAAGACTTATTCAGCCTCTTCCTCCCCCTCCTGTTGTTACGTTTTTTTACACCCTTTGATGCTGTAGGCTGCTCTAAGACTTCCTCATCAACACTTTCATATTGAGAGGAGTTGTCTGAGTCAGCCGCTTTATCCTCCCTCTCCATCCTCCTGATCTCCTCGTTCACCGCTTCCTCCCCCAGGGCCTCAGAGGCTTTAGCCACCAACCCAGAGGGAGGAGCAGGCATCACCCCGGTTACCCGAGGCTCCACCTGCTCCTTACCCCCCTGGCGAGCCGCCTGCCTCCGCTGATATGAGGGGCCTCTAGTGACTTTGCCTTTCCTCACTGGCCCCTCAGCCCCCTCCCCGCCACCACCGCCCGCCGCGACAGAGGAAGCCCCGCCGGAGGTTTCCCCCCCACGGTCTCCCCCCACCGGGCCCGCAGCAGTATTGGAGAAGGAGCGAGGGCAGCGGCTATACGGGTGACCAAGGTCACCACACAGGTTGCACCGAATGTCCCTACACGCAGCGGCGAGATGACCCACCCCGCCACACAAGGCACATTTCTGCACCTTGCAGCTTGCGCTGAAGTGGCGGGGATCGCCGCACTTGTGACAGACCTTCGGCTGCCCCTGGTAGAAGACCCGGATCCTGTCCCTTCCCAGGAATGCCGAGGAAGGGATGTGGGTGACCGTATCGCCTGAGACCTTCAACTTAACCATGAAGGTCCAGCCCCCCGACCAAATACCAAATTCGTCCCTGTTCTTTTTTGGGACCTCGTGACTTCCCCATAACGGGAAAGCCACGTCATTATGTCCACGCCTGAGAGTGACTCGTTACATGTACCACGGTCACTCTCTTGACGGAATTCTGGCGAGACACCGCCTGTACGACGAAGCCTCGCCATCCGGGCTCCCCCTTCACCAGCTCATAGTTCGACCAGAAGAGCTCAAGCCCCTCCGGCCGAACAAAGCTGATGTCAAAGAAACGGGCCGACGAGGGATGGATCAGGGCAAAGATGTCATCTGCCCTGAAGCCCATCTTCAGGAGGAGCTCCACCACCCTGCTCCTGGGTGGGCAAGCTTCACTGCCCCCCCACCGAAGACGGACCACATTCCTCCTCCCCAGCCCTTGCCCGGCTGTTGGGAGAGACCAGACAGTCCCTCCCTCTCTTCTCTCTTGGAAGGCGGCTAAACCATGTCTCTCTATCCAGAAAGACAAGTCCACCGTCCTCCCCTCTACAATTATCGACCTTTCTCCCCTTTTGAGGGCCTCCAGGAAACGGCGGTGCAAAACGCCGTCCCCGGAGTCCAGAGGTGAGGAGACCCCCTGAGAACCCCCCCGGGAGCCCCCCCACCCCCAGCCGTGACCCCCGCATATGAACGCCTGGGGCCACGGCTGGGAGGCAGATGGACCAGCCCTTACCCCACTCACACTTGCTCCCACATTCACACCTGCATCCACCCCGGCATTCACTCCCAGACTCACTCCCTCATTCATACCACCCTCGCCATCACTCACACCTCCATGCACCACCTCCGCAAACAGCTCTTCAAAAATGTCACTCACACCATCACTATCAACCTCACTATCCATACTATCCATATATACACTATTATTTACATTATTTTCATTATTTACAATATTTGCATTATTTACAATATTTACATTGCCTTTATCTTTGCTTTTAGGTCTGCCGCTTTCCACACCTCCTGCTGGGGGCCCTGGCTGGATAAACGATGTCTTTGTCTTCATTTTTTTTTCCTCTACCCAGGAGTGCCGCTGCCCCTTTAAATGCCCAGAGCAGAGTGCACTTAGTACACCCTGCCTGGGCTCGGAGCAGCAGCAGCTCCTGGGCTCTCTGGAACACTTTTTTTTTTTTCTCTTTCCTTTCTCTGTGCTTCCTAGGGCAGGGACGGACTTTGCCACCGCTCCCTGCCCTCCACACACCTCCCCCGCCGGCTTTACCTGGAGCGCCGGAGCCCCCGCACCACCAGATGACGGTAAGTGGGTTGGGACCCCGACAACTCCCTACCGGCTTTTGGGCTGCAGACCCGATGGTATGGGTGGGCAGGACAGAGGGCGGCGGACCCGCCGAGCCCACGCCCCCCACCACGGCCACAGCACTCCAGCTGGCAGCAGCCCCTTCGAGGCCACCCCACCCCAGATGACCGGCACAGTGGGCGAGCCACGGCCGCCGAGCCACGCCCCCCGCCGGCCCACAGTCACTCCAGGCTGGCAGCAGCCCCTTTGCGAGCCACGCCCACCCAGTATGGACAGCTGGCAGGACAGAGGGCGGAGCCACGGCCGCCGAGGCCACGCCCCCCCACCGGCTACAGCCACTCCAGGCTGGCAGCAGCCCCTTGCGAGGCCACACCCACCCCAGATGATGCGAGCACGGCAGGCGGGATTGCGGTCAAGGAGAGCACGCCCCCCCTGCATGCCTCTGCAGGCAGGGCAACATTCAGGGAGGCCACGCCCCCCCCACAGGCCTTCACTGCCGCTCTGTACCCACCCCCTGCTGTAGGCAAGGCTGGCCACTCCCCTTCGGCATCCAGTGGTGGCGGGGTCCCCCGCACGGACCCCTTTTGGGGTCTACGTGCCGAGTGCCCCGGCTTCACCACGGTCGCCTCCAGGGGAGCGACCAAACCCTTGCAGGTCTTTAATTGCTGCTTTACAGCAGTATCTGCGCCCCTTCTATGCTTCTGGACCCCCATAAGTGATCCAGATTTAACGGATCCGTTCGTGGGGGGCCCAGAAGCTGCTCTCACCGCAATTGGAGATGCGGCCCTGGCTTTACCTTTACCAGGTGCTGGGCCAGCCCCCCCTGCCACCGGGGACTGAGCCCAAGCACCCCCACTAACGCCACCATTACCAGTACCAGCACCGACCTCCATATCGCTGCCTGAATCCGAACTGCCACCACCAGAAGTGTCAGCAAGACCCAGGCAGACTTTACTCTCCCCGCTCCCTTGCACCGGACCCACCACAGGGCCCGGGCTGGGTGTGGGCAGCGGGTTCCACACAGCGGGACTGGGGGCCCCGGAAAGAGGGACAAAACAAGTTTCTCCTCCACCACTTGCTTCGCCTTACGCCTTCTTCCCCTCTTCCCAGTTGCCTCATCCTCAAGGCAGACCTCATCCCCAAACAACAGCGTGCCAAACCGTGCCGGGGACTCAATCTGCCTCACTTGCTGTAGGATGAGGCAGCCCCCCTTGTTATTACTCCCGCTCCCTCCATCCTCCCCCTCACTCCCACTTTCCTCCATGTCACTGGAGTCCGGTGGGAGAGCCACTTGTTCGGGGGCTATCCCGCTGTGCGATACCTGGGAGCTCTTACCCACCAGGTCCTGGGCGCTCTTACTCACCAGGTCCTGGGCGCTCTTACTCACCAGGTCCCCAGGTGGAGCTGGCGCAGATGTTCCGCCATCTTCCTCCTCCTCGTCCTCCACCTGGCTGGGGCCTCCTGACCCCCCAGGAGACCCCCCGGTCATGGCTCTGAACCGGTCATCGTTCCTTAGCTTCTCCTCGAAGGGGCCGCTTCCCTCCAGGATGATCTTCCTCCTCTCTTCCAGTGCTCTTATCTCCCCCTTCAGCCTTCCGACCGTGGCAGATACCTCCGCTCTCTTTGAGGCAGGGAGCTTATTTTTTGCTGTCACTCGAGCTCCCCTCAACCTCTCCCGGAGTATCCTCAGCTGCTTAGCTGCCTCCTCATACTCACAGAGGTGGGCATGGATGCGGGAGGCATAGATGGTGGACGGCTCTCCCGCAGCCTTGGAGCCCCAGATATTAAGGGGGGCTCCTGCCGCACCTCTGCCTGCAGCCTCCTCACCGGGAGAAGGAGCTGCCACGGCCCCGGCTTCAGGGTCCTGGATCCTGGAGCCTTGCGGCCCCCCGGTGTCTTCCTCCTATTCATCCCTGGGACTGGCTTGCTTCAGCGTGGGCCTCCAGATGATATGTGAGGCCCCCCACCCCCAGCTAGCTTGCCGGGGGGTGGGAGCCAGGGGCACAGCCCCGACGCTCAGTCCCAGGGAAGGTCTCTCTGCCTGGGAAGGGGCAGGTAGCAGTCCAGATAGAGAAAAAAAAAATCCTCCTTCCCAGGCACTTAGCTCCAAGCAGCTTGCATCACAGCTTCCACCACCAGCAACCACACCTCTCCACTTCCTGGGTGGAGCTGGAACTCTATTTTATTATAAATATACGAAAACCATACAACATAACACATATTAAAATCAAAATCAAAACCTACTTCCATGACCACGTTATACCATAAGTAAATATTACCAAAGAAACTTTTTAAAGAAAAACAAGGAACCAGTTCAAATCCACTTCTTCTTACGCCATCTTCCAAAGTCCTCACTTTATAGGTCCTTTTAGAACTTTCCAGCTCTTCTTCAGGGACCCCCAGCAGGAACCTTCTTCAAATGAAAAAAAAAGGAAAAGAAAAGGGAAACAAAATCATATTCCTATTTACCCATTCACACACACATCCTCACCCCCCATTCACACCTATTTACATATTTATACAAAAGACATTACACAACATTCTGGCCCATTGCCTCCAACAAAAATTATGCCATTCTGGCCTTAACAACTCCCCTTAACCATTCGCTAAACACCCTAATACAAATCACACAAAAATTATATATGCATTTTTTTTTTTTTTTTTTTTTTATTATTATATATCCCCCCACCACACCTCCGGTCCATAAGTTCATGGCCTAACTGAAAACAAAAACCCGGGTCCATATAATGTTTATGCCCTTTTCACAGCAAAATTTATTTTTTCTCTTCAGGTCCGTGGGTCCATGGCAAGTTTCCTGCCCACTGCCCTTCAAACATCTTCTTTCTCCACACCCCACCCCCCCAGACAACCCCCACCCAACCTAACTATACCCCCACATACTATATCTACAGACACTCAGACAATCAAAAACAAAACACGTTATATATAACAATACAATACACTCAATATAATACATATACAAAATACAATCTACAATGTTATCAATATATGCCATAACTACTTAACTAATCTTAATTTTTCCTTTCATTTCCTATCACAAGGCCCAAGTTCGGTGCCTGCAAGCCTCAATATCCATTCTTTATTTTATTACAAAACAAAAAGCTACATTGTGTCATGCAATAGCCCACCACCAGGAGACTGGAGCCCTAAGAGGCCTTGTCCCTTACCAACCAACACATTCACCCTGTCCCTTTCAACTAAAACTGTCCCTACTTCTTCCCTAACAAAACTGTCCCTATCTATCCCTATCTATCCCTATCTACCTAACTTAACTTAACTAACTCTCTATCTGTCCCTCCTACTGACCCTCCCTGACCCTATCTACCCCTACTTCTCTCCCTCAACACCCACACCACCTTATGCTTCCCTACCACCATTCACACACAAAACTCTCCCTTGAGTGTTTTTAAAAGGAGAAGCCCCTCCAAAGCCAAGAGGCCCTCCTCACACCCAACCTCTCGAACTCCAAAGAACGCACCTTCCCCAGGTCACCCAAGATGTTACTAACCACCTCATCCCAGGGGAGGGCTTTCTGCTGCGTCGAACTAAACACCGTGCATTCCACGTGTAAAACCTGACCACTACGCTAACTAGGAATAAAGTGCTCCGCTCTCGGCCACCCAGGGATCTGAACGCCCCATAACCCACTCGGCGTAGGAAAGGGACGCAGCCGCGGCCAACGTATGGAAGCACCCACCCTGTTGTAAACCTCTGCATTAAAGGGACACTGAAGGAGGAAGTGCTCCATGCTTTCCAGCACGTCGCCACACTCCTCACGAGGACAACCCCGATCATCAGAGTTCCTGTACTTCAAGTTGTCCCTTACATACAGTCTCCCGTGAAAGCAGCGCCAGGCCAAGTCCCAAAACTTCGTGGGGATCCGCTCTGAATTTAAAAGCCCGAGCCCCACCTCCAGATCCCGGCCTGGGCAATCCCTGAGGACCAGGGCTTCTGGAAATGGGTCAACAGAACCCTTCTGTCAAGACATTGTCTCGACATGGTCCTGATTTCCCTCATTTCCAGACCCCACCGGCGGATTACCTTCAGAACCGGGGTAGCGTAAGCCGGGAGATGTCCGTGAGGTGTACGGAGATCCTTCACTTGCCCTCCTGTCTCCCACTCCTGGAAGAAGGGCCGAAACCAACCCCTGCAGGAGAATACCCACGGAGGAGCCCTCTCTAGCCAGAGGTTGGAAACATTGGCTTTAAGAAAGGTGTTCACTAAGAACACTACTGGGTTGACCATACCCAACCCACCTAGTCTCCTCGTACGGTACGTGACCTCTCTCTTGATTAGGTTGAGCCTATTCCCCCATAACAGCTGGAAGAACAGGCTGTAAACCCGTGTCCAGAGAGGTTCTGGCAAGATGCACACACTGCCCAGGTAAATTAACAAGGGAAGCAGAAAGCCTTTAGCCAAGCCAACCCTTTCCCTCAGGGTTAAAGACCAACCCTTCCACTGGTCCACCTTTTGGGCGGCAATCTTGAGTCTGCCCTCCCAATTTTGCTGGGGGTAGTCCCCGGGGCCAAATTCGATGCCTAGAATTTTGGCGGAGGCCTGGGGCTCTGGAAGGGTGCCCGGGAGATCAAAACTAGGATCTCCCCCTCCCAGCCAGAGACTCTCACACTTTTCCCGGTTGATCATGGACCCGGATGCCTCCGAGTAACGCACGACCTCGGACATGACCCAATCCGCCTCCCCTCTCGAGGATACGAAAAGGGAAACATCGTCGGCGTACGCCACCACCCTCAGAGGGGGCCCAGAACCCGCCTGGTCCATCCCGACTCCCACCAATGGTCCACGATCTACCCTCCTCAGGAAGGGATCGATCGCGAACGCGTATAAGAGTGGGCTCAGAGGACAGCCCTGACGGACCCCAGAACCCACCTCGAAAGGGTGCCCTGACCAACCGTTCACGAGCGGGAAAGTCTCAGCCCCTTGGTACAAGATCTCTAGCCAATTTACAAACCTCCCAGGCAGACCGTACCTTAAAAGGACAGACCAGAGGTACTCATGGTTAACCCGGTCAAAGGCTTTTGCTTGGTCTAATGACAGTAGATACCCCTTCCAGTGACCTGCCCTACCCTGTTCCACTGCCTCTCGGACACCGAGCACAGCACTAAAGGTGCTGCGGCCTGGAACAGAGCAGTGCTGGGCCTCCGAAAGGAGCCGGGGTGCAAACTTGACCAGCCGGTTAAACAACACCTTCGCCAGAACCTTCCGGTCCGTATTGAGAAGCACTATGGGACGCCAATTCTCAATACGGGACGAGTCTTTACCCTTTGACAGAATAATCAGGGCTGACCTCCTCATTGAACCGGGAAGAGTACCCGAGGAAAGACACTCATTAAACACCCCAGTCAAGAGGGGGACCAAGGAGTCCCTAAAGGTCTTATAAAATTCGGATGTTAAGCCATCCGGACCTGGCGATTTTTTGGGCCGAAGCCCATCAATGGCCAGTCTCACTTCCTCTTCCCTGATTGCTTCTGCCAAAACACCAAGAGAGGGATCATCCCCTGGCTCAGGGATGGTTTCAGCCAGGAAAGCAGACATCTCATCCCGATCTAGATCCCTCTTTCCCAAGAGGTGTGAGTAAAAGGACCTGACGACCTCCAGGATCCCTGATTTGGATCTGTTCAGGGACCCCGTACTATCGATCAGTCCTGTCACCATTTTACAATTCACTGACATCTTACAGTTCCTGTAGGGGTCGGGTGAGCGGTACTTCCCGAAATCCCTCTCAAAAACCAAAGATGTGTGCCTATCATACTGACACCTCTTAAGCAAAGACTTCACTCTGGAGATTTCCTCACGGTCACCTCCAGTCGAGACGAGCTGCTCGAGTTTCCTCCCCAGAGCCTGATACAAGCGATGCCTGTTCAGACTCCTGAGGCTCGAGAGCTTGCGGAAGAACCCCGCCACCCGCTTTTTGAAGATCTCCCACCACTCTGACTTACTACTACAGAGATCCAACAGCGGTACCTGGCTCTGAAGAAAATCCTCGAAGGATTGTCTCACATTCGCTTCTTCCAGCAGGGACGAATTCAGCTTCCACAGCCCTCTTCCCATCCGGGGAGTTTCTGCAACATTCAGAGAAAAGAAAATTAGACAGTGATCGGAGAACTCCACCTCAACGGCGGACACAGCAGAAAAGATGGCATCCTCCTTTAAAAAAAACCTGTCTATTCTAGATCTACAGCTACCCCTATGATAGGTGAAACCCCCGTGACCTGGGGTGTGCCGGATGTGGACATCCACCAGGCGAGCTTCACTGGCTATGCTATTGAGCGTGATACTGTCATAAGGCAGGCGATCTCCAGGACCCCCCCGAATCACGGGACCTCGTAATGGTGTTGAAGTCCCCACCGAAGACCACCTGCCGGCTTGTAAAAAGAAAGGGCTTAATCCTCAGGAAGAGACATTTCCGGTCCCACTTTGATTGTGGACCATAGATGTTTATGAGCCGTAGCTCTTGTCCCCTCATGAAGACGTCAAGGACCAGGCACCTCCCCATTTCTAGCTCGATCACTCGTCTGCATTCCACATCTGCAGTCTTAAAGAGGACTGCCACCCCGCTATACGGCTCGGCCGCAAGAGACCAGTATGAGGGCCCGCACCTCCACTCTCTCCGTGCTTTATGTATGACCCCCATGTCAGTTAGTCTGGTCTCCTGCAAAAATAAAATTTCAGCCTCAATTCGGGTGAGAAAATCAAAGGCCGTAAATCTAGCCGCATCTGACTTAATGCTGGCGACATTAATGGACGCCAGCGTCAACGGAGTGAGTTCAGCCATCATGAGTGATCAAGCTCGACGGCCTTCTTCTTACCCACCCCACTCCCACCACCCTCTGGGGAGGAGTCGGAACCTTTCCTTTTTAACACTAGGACTACTGGACTCGTGACCCCGCCTAGAACTACTGAAAGGAGTCATTTTGACTCCTTGCTTGTTTTCGTTTATTTTTAGAGTTTCATTTGTGGTTATTTATTAATAATTATATTTTTTGTAATGTATTATTATTGTGAGATCCAACAGTAATGCTTTTGATTGTTTTTTTTCTGCTTTTCTTATTTTTCTACAGAAAATAACAATAATTATAATAGACGTTTTTCAAACATTTTTTTTATTCAAGTGCACACATATAAACAACAACTGAAGAACAAAAAGCAGAGAAAATGTAGGTGGAGGAGCATTAAAATGAAAATATGGCGCAGAATTCACCTTCTAAACATTTGGTGTTTCGCATTTTAGGCATTGCCTTTGATTTATGGCAGTACATTGCCCACACAAAGACTTACCACAAGTCTTACAATTGCCGACAGATCTATTTTTCTTGCACTTTTCTTTGATCTGGCAAAATTTTGTTTGAACCATCACTTCTGAGCATGTAGAAACTTGGGACGTGGAACCCTTTTCCCTATCTGTGACATAAGGACCACTCAACTCTCTCACAAGCGTTTGCAAAAATGCCTTGCGTGACATTTTTTGGTGGGTTATCTCATTGAATATTATCCATGCATTTATACCCGCAAAGTCTAAGGCATTTTCAAATGCATGAACAGGCCATCTCTTGTGCATGTTCGTGTGGTATATTTTCGTGCCATCTGATCCACTACATCTACTCCATATTTTGTTTCATTGTAAAACTTTACCGTTTCTGGAGTTTTTTTAGCGGAATCAGACGCAACAACAACATCTGGATGGACGGAACTCAAAATGACAACATTTTTGTTGGGCTTTCCTTGATATACTGTAAGTGTAAAATCGTCTTCATTTCTAAACACTTTAGTGTTGTACAATTCCTCTTTCATGGATTTTATTTCTTTAGGCACTTCTCGCCTTATCTTGTTCAGTGTTCCCACGATGGTTGTTCCTTTGCTTTTTAGCTGTTTAGCTAATTTTACTGAAGTAAAATAATTATCGGTTGTAACATTGCGACCTTTTTTCAAAAACGGGTCCAATAACTTCATTACCACATGGTCAGCTAAACGGTCCTCAGCACGGCGTGTGTCATCTTTGCCTAGATAAGGGAAGCCATTTGCCAGATATTTGCTCTCCTTATCAACAGCTAGCCAATATTTGTGGCCATATTTATCTGGTTTGGAAGGCATGTACTGCGTGAATGGACACCTAGTTTTGCTTGGGAAAAGTTGCTCATCCACCGTTATGTATGGGCCAGGTTTGTAACACGCAATACAATTTTCAATAAACCTGTCCCACACAGTAGAAAATAGAGCAAACTTGTCCGTTTGCAGTCTCTCCGATCGAGTAGATTTCTCATCAAATCTGAGAAACCTCATAATTTCAACAAAGCGGTCCCTAGACATTGTCGCTTTGCAAAACGGTATTCCCCAGTCATTACACCAAATACTGCTAATCGAGTGACGGTTCGTGCCAGATATTCCACGAGCATAGAATATCGCAATGAATGCATCTAGCTCCTCATCAGATAGAGTAAACTGTAAATTATTGTTCCTGCATGCTTCTGCAAGCGTACAGTTCTTTATATGTGTCAATATATATGAATCAAAAATTAGCATAAGATAAGAGCCTAGAGTAAACAAGCTATTTTGTTCAGCATTACACAGTAATACAAGCAGGTAAAACACAAGGAAAATGTGAAAAGTTGACATGTAAATTGAACTACATCTATATGAACATCAGGGTAAATAAGACAGAGTGAAAAAATTATGCACAAAACTTTATAGCAACATTTAGTGACAAAAGGACCTCAAAATATAGTAGGGAGTCAAAATGACTCCCTTCAGTAGTTCTTGGTAAATTTTGAAAAAAACGCGCAAATTTTTCACCAAAATTATTTATTCTCACAAAATCTTTTTTCACATCATATTTGAGGAAAAGTCACCGAGTTTCAAGCCGGAATTCTTAAAAATGTAGTCACAGAAGAGAAATAAAAACGAAAGGAGTCAAAATGACTCCATCAGTAGTTCTAGTGTTAAGGTGGACGACGTGTCCATTCCTCCTCCCCTGGTGTCCTCACCTCCGGACTCCAGGTCTGTCCCCCCCTTGGGAGAAACAACGTCCCCCAAGGGTTGGACTCCGCCATCCCCTAAAAGACCCCCCGATGCCGCCCCGGTCCCCTGCCCTCGTCCGGCGACTCTTTAGCAGAGTCCTCAAGGGCCTGGAACCGGTTGGAGAGTGTGATCAGAGGGGGAACGGTGGGCACTTCCGTTGGTACCCTCACGGTCGGGGGGGGGGGGATTTGGAAGACTTATTCAGCCTCTTCCTCCCCCTCCGTGCGCTTTTTTCCACCCTTTGATATTGTAGGCTGCTCTAAGACTTCCTCATCAACACTTTCATACTGAGAGGAGTTGTCTGAGTCAGCCGCTTTATCCTCCCTCTCCATCCTCCTGATCTCCTCGTTCACCCTTCCTCCCCCAGGGCCTCAGAGGCTTTAGCCACCAACCCAGAGGGAGGAGCAGGCATCACCCCAGTTACCCGAGGCTCCACCTGCTCCTTACCCCCCTGGCGAGCCGCCTGCCTCCGCTGATATGAGGGGCCTCTAGTGACTTTGCCTTTCCTCACTGGCCCCTCAGCCCCCTCCCCGCCACCACCGCCCGCCGCGACAGAGGAAGCCCCGCCGGGGGTTTCCCCCCCACGGTCTCCCCCCCCCGGGCCCGCAGCAGTATTGGAGAAGGAGCGAGGGCAGCGGCTATACGGGTGACCAAGGTCACCACACAGGTTGCACCGAATGTCCCTACACGCAGCGGCGAGATGGCCCACCCCGCCACACAAGGCACATTTCTGCACCTTGCAGCTTGCGCTGAAGTGGCGGGGATCGCCGCACTTGTGACAAACCTTCGGCTGCCCTGGTAGAAGATCAGGATCCTGTCCCTTCCCAGGAATGCCGAGGAAGGGATGCGGGTGACCGTATCGCCTGAGACCTTCAACTTAACCATGAAGGTCCAGCCCCCCGACCAAATAGCAAACTCGTCCCTGTTCTTTTTTGGGACCTCAGTGACTTCCCCATACCGGGAAAGCCACGTCATTATGTCCACGCCTGAGAGTGACTCGTTACATGTCACCACGGTCACTCTCTTGACGGAATTTTGGCGAGACACCGCCTGTACGACGAAGCCTCGCCATTCGGGCTCCCCTTTCACCAGCTCATAATTTGACCAGAAGAGCTCAAGCCCCTCTGGCCGAACAAAGCTGATGTCAAAGAAACGGGCTGATGTGGGATGGATCAGGGCAAAGATGTCATCTGCCCTGAAGCCCATCTTCAGGAGGAGCTCCACCACCCTACTCCTGGGTGGGCAAGCTTCACTGCCCCCCCACCGAAGACGGACCACATTCCTCCTCACCAGCCCTTGCCCGGCTGTTGGGAGAGACCAGACAGTCCCTCCCTCTCTTCTCTCTTGGAAGGCGGCTAAACCATGTCTCTCTATCCAGAAAGACAAGTCCACCGTCCTCCCCTCTACAATTATCGACCTTTCTCCCCTTTTGAGGGCCTCCAGGAAACGGCGGTGCAAAACGCCGTCCCCGGAGTCCAGAGGTGAGGAGACCCCCTGAGAACCCCCCCGGGAGCCCCCCCTACCCCCAGCCGTGACCCCCGCATATGAACGCCTGGGAGCCACGGCTGGGGAGGCAGATGGACCAGCCCTTACCCCACTCACACTTGCTCCCACATTCACACCTGCATCCACCCTGGCATTCACTCCCAGACTCACTCCCTCATTCATACCACCCTCGCCATCACTCACACCTCCATGCACCACCTCCGCAAACAGTTCTTCAAAAATGTCACTCGCACCATCACTATCATCCTCACTATCCATACTATCCATATAATTCACATTATTTATATTATTTACATTATTATTTACATCATTTACATTGCCTACATTGCCTTTAGCCTTGCTTGTAGCTTTGTGGCTTTCAACATCTCCTGCTGGGGGCCCGACTGGATAACAATGTCTTTGTTTTTCTTCTCATTTTTTTTTCCCTCTACCCAGGAGTGCCACTGCCCCTTTAAATGCACCAGAGCAGAGTGCACTTAGTACACCCTGCCTGGGCTCAGGAGCAGCAGCAGCTCCTGGGCTCTCTGGAACCACATTTTTTTTTTTTCTCTTTTTTTTTCCTGTGCTTCCTAGGGCAGGGACGGATCTTGCCACCGCTCCCTGCCCTCCACACACCTCCCCCGCCGGCTTTACCTGGAGCGCCGGAGCCCCCGCACCACCAGATGACGGTAAGTGGGTTGGGGACCCCGACAACTCCCTACCGGCTTTTGGGGCTGCAGACCCGATGGTATGGGTGGGCAGGACAGAGGGCGGCGGACCCGCCGAGGCCACGCCCCCCCACCGGCCACAGTCACTCCAGGCTGGGCAGCAGCCCCTTGCGAGGCCACGCCCACCCCAGATGACACGGCACAGTGGGCGGAGCCACGGCCGCCGAGGCCACGCCCCCCCGCCGGCCCACAGTCACTCCAGGCTGGGCAGCAGCCCCTTGCGAGGCCACGCCCACCCAGATGACCCGGGCACAGTGGGCGGAGCCACGGCCGCCGAGGCCACGCCCCCCCGCCGGCCCACAGTCACTCCAGGCCGGGCAGCAGCCCCTTGCGAGGCCACCCCACCCCAGATGACCCGGGCACAGCGGGCGGAGCCACGGCCGCCGAGGCCACGCCCCCCCCCGGCTACAGCCCTCCAGGCTGGGCAGCAGCCCCTTGCGAGGCCACACCCACCCCAGATGATGCGAGCACGGCGGGCGGGACTTCAGTCAGGGAGAGCACGCCCCCCCTGCATGCCTCTGCAGACAGGGCAACATTCAGGGAGGCCACGCCCCCCACAGGCCTTCACTACCGCTCTGTACCCACCCCCTGCTGTAGGCAAGGCTGGCCACTCCCCTTCGGCATCCAGTGGTGGCGGGGTCCCCCGCACGGACCCCTTTTGGGGTCTACGTGCCGAGTGCCCCGGCTTCACCACGGTCGCCTCCAGGGGAGCTACCAACTCCTTGCAGGTCTTTAATTGCTGCTTTACAGCAGTATCTGCGCCCCTTCTATGCTTCTGGACCCCCATAAGTGATCCAGACTTAACGGATCCGTTCGTGGGGGCCCAGAAGCTGCTCTCACCGCAATTGGAGATGCGGCCCTGGCTTTACCTTTACCAGGTGCTGGGCCAGCCCCCCTGCCACCGGGGACTGAGCCCAAGCACCCCCACTAACGCCACCATTACCAGTACCAGCACCGATCTCCATATCGCTGCCTGAATCCGAACTGCCACCACCAGAAGTGTCAGCAAGACCCAGGCAGACTTTACTCTCCCCGCTCCCTTGCACCGGACCCACCACAGGGCCCGGGCTGGGGTGGGCAGCGGGTTCCACACAGCGGGACTGGGGGGCCCCGGAAAGAGGGACAAAAACAAGTTTCTCCTCCACCACTTGCTTCGCCTTACGCCTTCTTCCCCTCTTCCCAGTTGCCTCATCCTCAAGGCAGACCTCGTCCCCAAACAACAGCGTGCCAAACCGTGCCGGGGACTCAATCTGCCTCACTTGCTGTAGGATGAGGCAGCCCCCCTTGTTATTATCTCCCGCTCCCTCCATCCTCCCCCTCACTCCCACTTTCCTCCATGTCACTGGAGTCCGGTGGGAGAGCCACTTGTTCGGGGGCTATCCCGCTGTGCGATACCTGGGAGCTTTACCCACCAGGTCCTGGGCGCTCTTACTCACCAGGTCCTGGGCGCTCTTACTCACCAGGTCCCCAGGTGGAGCTGGCGCAGATGTTCCGCCATCTTCCTCCTCCTCGTCCTCCACCTGGCTGGAGCCTCCTGACCCCCCAGGAGACCCCCCGGTCAGGGCTCTGAACCGGTCATCGTTCTTTAACTTCTCCTCGAAGGGGCCGCTTCCCTCCAGGATGATCTTCCTCCTCTCCTCCAGTGCTCTTATCTCCCCCTTCAGCTTTCCGACCGTGGCAGATACCTCCGCTCTCTTTGAGGCAGGGAGCCGATTTTTTTGCTGTCACTCGGGCTCCCCTCAACCTCTCCCGGAGTATCCTCAGCTGCTTAGCTGCCTCCTCATACTCACAGAGGTGGGCATGGATGCGGGAGGCATAGATGGTGGACGGCTCTCCCGCAGCCTTGGAGCCCCAGATATTAAGGGGGGCTCCTGCCGCACCTCTGCCTGCAGCCTCCTCACCGGGAGAAGGAGATGCCACGGCCCCGGCTTCAGGGGTCCTGGATCCTGGAGCCTTGCGGCCCCCCGGTGTCTTCCTCCTATTCATCCCTGGGACTGGCTTGCTGTAGCGTGGGCCTCTAGATGTTATGTGAGGCCCCCCACCCCCAGCTAGCTTGCCGGGGGGTGGGAGCCAGGGGCACAGCCCCGACGCTCAGTCCCAGGGAAAGTCTCTCTGCCTGGGAAGGGGCAGGTAGCAGTCCAGATAGAGAAAAAAAAATCCTCCTTCCCAGGCACTTAGCTCCAGCAGCTTGCTCTCTGCTTCCACCAGCAGCAACCACAACCTCTCCACTTCCTGGGTGGAGCTGGAACTCTTTTTTTATTGAAAAATATACAAAACACATACATATCACATATACAAAAAAACAAAATCAAACTTATTCAAGACCCATAAAAAACACAAAATAAAGAAAAAAGTTAAATAACTGAAACCTAGAAGCCAGCACACGATCCATTCCACCGCTTTCCATCCGCCATTGTCCGAGACTCTTTATAAGCCTCCAGAACTTTCCAGTTCTTCAAGGACCCCCAGCAGGAACCTTCTTTAAAATAAGAGGGGAAAAGAGAAAAAAAAAAAAAAAATACTTACATCCACATTCATACACACATCCTCCCACCCCATTCACACCTATTTACATAATTTACAAAAATTATTAACACAAATTTGGCCCACTGCCTCAAAACGCAAATACACTACCTAAGAATATATATCACACACTTTTTTTTTTTTTTTTTATTTTTTTTTATTTTATTTTTTTTTTTTTTTTATTATATAATCACCCCCCACCACACCTCAGGTCCATAAGTTCATGGCCTCACGTCAAACCGGGTCCATAAAGTTTTATGCCCTTTACCACAGCAATCTTCTCCTTTCCTTGGGTCCATAGGGTCCATGGTGAGTCCCTTTTCTCTGCCCAAGCCCTTCAGAAATTCCCACAACCCAACACCCCAAAACAACCCCCTCCCAACCTAAACTACCCCCCCACATTCAACTATATGTCAACAAACACTCAAAAAACCAACATAACACATAAATACATAATATATACAATACAAACCATAACTCAACTTATCAGCATTAATCTAAAGCATAACTTTCTTTTAATCATTCTTACCAGCAAGGCCCAAGTTCGGTGCTTGCAAGCCCAATATCCATCATTATTTTATTTCAAAACAAAAAGCTACTGTGTCATGCAATAGCCCACCACCAGGAACTGGAGCTCTAAGAGGCCTGTCACTTTGCCACCAACACATTCACCCTGTCCCTTATCAACTAAACTGTCCCTACTTCTGTCCCTAACAAAACTGTCCCTATCTATCCCTGTCTATCCCTACTCTACCTAACTTAACTTGACTAACTCTCTATGTGTCCCTCTCACTGACCCTCCCTGACCCTATCTACACCTACTTCTCTCCCTCAACACCCACACCACTTATGCTATCCCTACCACCATTCACACACAAAACAACTCTCCCTTGAGTGTGTTTTTAAAAGGAGAAGCCCCTCCAAAGCCAAGAGGCCCTCCTCACACCCAACCTCTCGAACTCCAAAGAACGCACCTTCCCCAGGTCACCCAAGATGTTACTAACCACCTCATCCCAGGGGAGGGCTTTCTGCTGCGTCGACACTAAACACCGTGCATTCCACGTGTAAAACCTGACCACTACGCTAACTAGGAATAAAGTGCTCCGCTCTCGGCCACCCAGGGATCTGAACGCCCCATAAACCCACTCGGCGTAGGAAAGGGACGCCAGCCGCGGCCAACGTATGGAAGCACCCACCCTGTTGTAAACCTCTGCATTAAAGGGACACTGAAGGAGGAAGTGCTCCATGCTTTCCAGCACGTCGCCACACTCCTCACGAGGACAACCCCGATCATCGGAGTTCCTGTACTTCAAGTTGTCCCTTACATACAGTCTCCCGTGAAAGCAGCGCCAGGACCAAGTCCCAAAACTTCGTGGGGATCCGCTCTGAATTTAAAAGCCCGAGCCCCACCTCCAGATCCCGGCCTGGGCAATCCCTGAGGACCAGGGGCTTCTGGAAATGGGTCAACAGAACCCTTCTGTCAAGACATTGTCTCGACATGGTCCTGATTTCCCTCATTTCCAGACCCCACCGGCGGATTACCTTCAGAACCGGGGTAGCGTAAGCCGGAAGATGTCCGTGAGGTGTACGGAGATCCTTCACTTGCCCTCCTGTCTCCCACTCCTGGAAGAAGGGCCGAAACCAACCCCTGCAGGAGAATACCCACGGAGGAGCCCTCTCTAGCCAGAGGTTGGAAACATTGGCTTTAAGAAAGGTGTTCACTAAGAACACTACTGGGTTGACCATACCCAACCCACCTAGTCTCCTCGTACGGTACGTGACCTCTCTCTTGATTAGGTTGAGCCTATTCCCCATAACAGCTGGAAGAACAGGCTGTAAACCCGTGTCCAAAGAGGTTCTGGCAAGATGCACACACTGCCCAGGTAAATTAACAAGGGAAGCAGAAAGCCTTTAGCCAAGCTAACCCTTTCCCTCAGGGTTAAAGACCAACCCTTCCACTGGTCCACCTTTTGGGCGGCAATCTTGAGTCTGCCCTCCCAATTTTGCTGGGGATAGTCCCCGGGACCAAATTCGATGCCTAGAATTTTGGCGGAGGCCTGGGGCTCTGGAAGGGTGCCCGGGAGATCAAAACTAGGATCTCCCCCTCCCAGCCAGAGACTCTCACACTTTTCCCGGTTGATCATGGACCCAGATGCCTCCGAGTAACGCACGACCTCGGACATGACCCAATCCGCCTCCCCTCTCGAGGATACGAAAAGGGAAACATCGTCAGCGTACGCCACCACCCTCAGAGGGGCCCAGAGCCTGCCTGGTCCATCCCGACTCCCACCAACGGTCCACGATCTACCCTCCTCAGGAAGGGATCGATCGCGAACGCGTATAAAAGTGGGCTCAGAGGACAGCCCTGACGGACCCCAGAACCCACCTCAAAAGGGCGCCCCGACCAACCGTTCACGAGCGGGAAAGTCTCAGCCCCTTGGTACAAGATCTCTAGCCAATTTACAAACCTCCCAGGCAGACCGTACCTTAAAAGGACAGACCAGAGGTACTCATGGTTAACCCGGTCAAAGGCTTTTGCTTGGTCTAATGACAGTAGATACCCCTTCCAGTGACCTGCCCTACCCTGTTCCACTGCCTCTCGGACACCGAGCACAGCACTAAAGGTGCTGCGGCCTGGAACAGAGCAGTGCTGGGCCTCCGAAAGGAGCCGGGGTGCAAACTTGACCAGCCGGTTAAACAACACCTTCGCCAGAACCTTCCGGTCCGTATTGAGAAGCGCTATGGGACGCCAATTCTCAATACGGGACGAGTCTTTACCCTTTGACAGAATAATCAGGGCTGACCTCCTCATTGAACCGGGAAGAGTACCCGAGGAAAGACACTCATTAAACACCCCAGTCAAGAGGGGGACCAAGGAGTCCCTAAAGGTCTTATAAAATTCGGATGTTAAGCCATCCGGACCTGGCGATTTTTTGGGCCGAAGCCCATCAATGGCCAGTCTCACTTCCTCTTCCCTGATTGCTTCTGCCAAAACACCAAGAGAGGGATCATCCCCTGGCTCAGGGATGGTTTCAGCCAGGAAAGCCGACATCTCATCCCGATCTAGATCCCTCTTTCCCAAGAGGTGTGAGTAAAAGGACCTGACCACCTCCAGGATCCCTGATTTGGATCTGTTCAGGGACCCCGTACTATCGATCAGTCCTGTCACCATTTTACAATTCACTGACATCTTACAGTTCCTGTAGGGGTCGGGTGAGCGGTACTTCCCGAAATCCCTCTCAAAAACCAAAGATGTGTGCCTATCATACTGACACCTCTTAAGCAAAGACTTCACTCTGGAGATTTCCTCACGGTCACCTCCAGTCGAGACGAGCTGCTCGAGTTTCCTCCCCAGAGCCTGATACAAGCGATGCCTGTTCAGACTCCTGAGGCTCGAGAGCTTGCGGAAGAACCCCGCCACCCGCTTTTTGAAGATCTCCCACCACTCTGACTTACTACTACAGAGATCCAAAAGCGGTACCTGGCTCTGAAGAAAATCCTCGAAGGATTGTCTCACATTCGCTTCTTCCAGCAGGGACGAATTCAGCTTCCACAGCCCTCTTCCCATCCGGGGAGTTTCTGCAACATTCAGAGAAAAGAAAATTAGACAGTGATCGGAGAACTCCACCTCAACGGCGGACACAGCAGAAAAGATGGCATCCTCCTTTAAAAAAAACCTGTCTATTCTAGATCTACAGCTACCCCTATGATAGGTGAAACCCCCGTGACCTGGGGTGTGCCGGATGTGGACATCCACCAGGCGAGCTTCACTGGCTATGCTATTGAGCGTGATACTGTCATAAGGCAGGCGATCTCCAGGACCCCCCCGATCACGGGACCTCGTAATGGTGTTGAAGTCCCCACCGAAGACCACCTGCCGGCTTGTAAAAAGAAAGGGCTTAATCCTCAGGAAGAGACATTTCCGGTCCCACTTTGATTGTGGACCATAGATGTTTATGAGCCGTAGCTCTTGTCCCCTCATGAAGACGTCAAGGACCAGGCACCTCCCCATTTCTAGCTCGATCACTCGTCTGCATTCCACATCTGCAGTCTTAAAGAGGACTGCCACCCCGCTATACGGCTCGGCCGCAAGAGACCAGTATGAGGGCCCGCACCTCCACTCTCTCCGTGCTTTATGTATGGCCCCCATGTCAGTTAGTCTGGTCTCCTGCAAAAATAAAATTTCAGCCTCAATTCGGGTGAGAAAATCAAAGGCCGTAAATCTAGCCGCATCTGACTTAATGCTGGCGACATTAATGGACGCCAGCGTCAACGGAGCGAGTTCAGCCATCATGAGTGATCAAGCTCGACGGCCTTCTTCTTACCCACCCCACTCCCACCACCCTCTGGGGAGGAGTCGGAACCTTTCCTTTTTAAGGTGGACGATGTGTCCATTCCTCCTCCCCTGGTGTCCTCACCTCCGGACTCCAGGTCTGTCCCCCCCTTGGGAGAAACAACGTCCCCCAAGGGTTGGACTCCGCCATCCCCTAAAAGACCCCCCGATGCCGCCCCCGGTCCCCTGCCCTCGTCCGGCGACTCTTTAGCAGAGTCCTCAAGGGCCTGGAACCGGTTGGAGAGTGTGATCAGAGGGGGAACGGTGGGCACTTCCGTTGGTACCCTCACGGTCGGGGGTGGGGGGGATTTGGAAGACTTATTCAGCCTCTTCCTCCCCCTCCTGTTGTTGCGCTTTTTTCCACCCTTTGATATTGTAGGCTGCTCTAAGATTTCCTCATCAACACTTTCATACTGAGAGGAGTTGTCTGAGTCAGCCGCTTTATCCTCCCTCTCCATCCTCCTGATCTCCTCGTTCACCGCTTCCTCCCCCAGGGCCTCAGAGGCTTTAGCCACCAACCCAGAGGGAGGAGCAGGCATCACCCCGGTTACCCGAGGCTCCACCTGCTCCTTACCCCCCTGGCGAGCCGCCTGCCTCCGCTGATATGAGGGGCCTCTAGTGACTTTGCCTTTCCTCACTGGCCCCTCAGCCCCCTCCCCGCCACCACCGCCCGCCGCGACAGAGGAAGCCCCGCCGGAGGTTTCCCCCCCACGGTCTCCCCCCACCGGGCCCGCAGCAGTATTGGAGAAGGAGCGAGGGCAGCGGCTATACGGGTGACCTAAGTCACCACACAGGTTGCACCGAATGTCCCTACACGCAGCGGCGAGATGGCCCACCCCGCCACACAAGGCACATTTCTGCACCTTGCAGCTTGCGCTGAAGTGGCGGGGATCGCCGCACTTGTGACAAACCTTCGGCTGCCCCTGGTAGAAGATCAGGATCCTGTCCCTTCCCAGGAATGCCGAGGAAGGGATGTGGGTGACCGTATCGCCTGAGACCTTCAACTTAACCATGAAGGTCCAGCCCCCCGACCAAATACCAAACTCGTCCCTGTTCTTTTTTGGGACCTCAGTGACTTCCCCATACCGGGAAAGCCACGTCATTATGTCCACGCCTGAGAGTGACTCGTTACATGTCACCACGGTCACTCTCTTGACGGAATTTTGGCGAGACACCGCCTGTACGACGAAGCCTCGCCATCCGGGCTCCCCTTTCACCAGCTCATAATTTGACCAGAAGAGCTCAAGCCCCTCTGGCCGAACAAAGCTGATGTCAAAGAAACGGGCTGATGTGGGATGGATCAGGGCAAAGATGTCATCTGCCCTGAAGCCCATCTTCAGGAGGAGCTCCACCACCCTACTCCTGGGTGGGCAAGCTTCACTGCCCCCCCACCGAAGACGGACCACATTCCTCCTCACCAGCCCTTGCCCGGCTGTTGGGAGAGACCAGACAGTCCCTCCCTCTCTTCTCTCTTGGAAGGCGGCTAAACCATGTCTCTCTATCCAGAAAGACAAGTCCACCGTCCTCCCCTCTACAATTATCGACCTTTCTCCCCTTTTGAGGGCCTCCAGGAAACGGCGGTGCAAAACGCCGTCCCCGGAGTCCAGAGGTGAGGAGACCCCCTGAGAACCCCCCCGGGAGCCCCCCCTACCCCCAGCCGTGACCCCCGCATATGAACGCCTGGGAGCCACGGCTGGGGAGGCAGATGGACCAGCCCTTACCCCACTCACACTTGCTCCCACATTCACACCTGCATCCACCCTGGCATTCACTCCCAGACTCACTCCCTCATTCATACCACCCTCGCCATCACTCACACCTCCATGCACCACCTCCGCAAACAGTTCTTCAAAAATGTCACTCGCACCATCACTATCATCCTCACTATCCATACTATCCATATAATTCACATTATTTATATTATTTACATTATTATTTACATCATTTACATTGCCTACATTGCCTTTAGCCTTGCTTGTAGCTTTGTGGCTTTCAACATCTCCTGCTGGGGGCCCAGACTGGATAAAATGTCTTTGTTTTTCTTTCCATTTTTTTTTTCCTCTACCCAGGAGTGCCACTGCCCCTTTAAATGCACCAGAGCAGAGTGCACTTAGTACACCCTGCCTGGGCTCAGGAGCAGCAGCAGCTCCTGGGCTCTCTGGAACCACATTTTTTTTTTTTCTCTTTTTTTTTTTCCTGTGCTTCCTAGGGCAGGGACGGATCTTGCCACCGCTCCCTGCCCTCCACACACCTCCCCCGCCGGCTTTACCTGGAGCGCCGGAGCCCCCGCACCACCAGATGACGGTAAGTGGGTTGGGGACCCCGACAACTCCCTACCGGCTTTTGGGGCTGCAGACCCGATGGTATGGGTGGGCAGGACAGAGGGCGGCGGACCCGCTGAGGCCACGCCCCCCCCACCGGCCACAGTCACTCCAGGCTGGGCAGCAGCCCCTTGCGAGGCCACGCCCACCCCAGATGACACGGGCACAGTGGGCGGAGCCACGGCCGCCGAGGCCACGCCCCCCCGCCGCCCACATCACTCCAGGCTGGCAGCAGCCCCTTGCGAGGCCACGCCCACCCCAGATGACCCGGGCACAGTGGGGAGCCACGGCCGCCGAGCCACGCCCCCCCCCGCCCACAGTCACTCCAGCCGGCAGCAGCCCTTGCGAGCCACCCCACCCCAGATGACCGGGCACAGCGGCGGAGCCACGCCGCCGAGGCCACGCCCCCCCGCCGGGTACAGCCCACCAGGCGGCAGCAGCCCCTTGCGAGGCCACACACCCACCCCAGATGATGCGAGCACGGCGGCGGGACTTCAGTCAGGAGAGCACGCCCCCCTGCATGCCTCTGCAGATAGGGCAACATTCAGGGAGGCCACGCCCCCCCCACAGGCCTTCACTACCGCTCTGTACCCACCCCCTGCTGTAGGCAAGGCTGGCCACTCCCCTTCGGCATCCAGTGGTGGCGGGGTCCCCCGCACGGACCCCTTTTGGGGTCTACGTGCCGAGTGCCCCGGCTTCACCACGGTCGCCTCCAGGGGAGCTACCAACTCCTTGCAGGTCTTTAATTGCTGCTTTACAGCAGTATCTGCGCCCCTTCTATGCTTCTGGACCCCCATAAGTGATCCAGACTTAACGGATCCGTTCGTGGGGGGCCCAGAAGCTGCTCTCACCGCAATTGGAGATGCGGCCCTGGCTTTACCTTTACCAGGTGCTGGGCCAGCCCCCCCTGCCACCGGGGACTGAGCCCAAGCACCCCCACTAACGCCACCATTACCAGTACCAGCACCGATCTCCATATCGCTGCCTGAATCCGAACTGCCACCACCAGAAGTGTCAGCAAGACCCAGGCAGACTTTACTCTCCCCGCTCCCTTGCACCGGACCCACCACAGGGCCCGGGCTGGGGTGGGCAGCGGGTTCCACACAGCGGGACTGGGGGGCCCCGGAAAGAGGGACAAAAACAAGCTTCTCCTCCACCACTTGCTTCGCCTTACGCCTTCTTCCCCTCTTCCCAGTTGCCTCATCCTCAAGGCAGACCTCGTCCCCAAACAACAGCGTGCCAAACCGTGCCGGGGACTCAATCTGCCTCACTTGCTGTAGGATGAGGCAGCCCCCCTTGTTATTTCTCCCGCTCCCTCCATCCTCCCCCTCACTCCCACTTTCCTCCATGTCACTGGAGTCCGGTGGGAGAGCCACTTGTTCGGGGGCTATCCCGCTGTGTGATACCTGGGAGCTTTTACCCACCAGGTCCTGGGCGCTCTTACTCACCAGGTCCTGGGCGCTCTTACTCACCAGGTCCCCAGGTGGAGCTGGCGCAGATGTTCCGCCATCTTCCTCCTCCTCGTCCTCCACCTGGCTGGAGCCTCCTGACCCCCCAGGAGACCCCCCGGTCAGGGCTCTGAACCGGTCATCGTTCTTAACTTCTCCTCGAAGGGGCCGCTTCCCTCCAGGATGATCTTCCTCCTCTCCTCCAGTGCTCTTATCTCCCCCTTCAGCTTTCCGACCGTGGCAGATACCTCCGCTCTCTTTGAGGCAGGGAGCTATTTTTTGCTGTCACTCGAGCTCCCCTCAACCTCTCCCGGAGTATCCTCAGCTGCTTAGCTGCCTCCTCATACTCACAGAGGTGGGCATGGATGCGGGAGGCATAGATGGTGGACGGCTCTCCCGCAGCCTTGGAGCCCCAGATATTAAGGGGGGCTCCTGCCGCACCTCTGCCTGCAGCCTCCTCACCGGGAGAAGGAGATGCCACGGCCCCGGCTTCAGGGGTCCTGGATCCTGGAGCCTTGCGGCCCCCCGGTATCTTCCTCCTATTCATCCCCGGGACTGGCTTGCTGTAGCGTGGGCCTCTAGATGTTATGTGAGGCCCCCCACCCCCAGCTAGCTTGCCGGGGGTGGGAGCCAGGGGCACAGCCCCGACGCTCAGTCCCAGGGAAAGTCTCTCTCTGCCTGGGAAGGGGCAGGTAGCAGTCCAGATAGAGAAAAAAAAAATCCTCCTTCCCAGGCACTTAGCTCCTAGCAGCCTTGCTCTCTGCTTCCACCACCAGCAACCACACCTCCAGCAACCACACCTCTCCACTTCCTGGGTGGAGCTGGAACTCTTTTTTTATTGAAAAATATTACAAAACACATACATATCACATATACATAAAAAACAAAATTCAAAACTTATCTTCAAGACCTCATAAAAAACACAAAATAAAGAAAAAAGTTAAATAACTGAAACCTAGAAGCCAGCACACGATCCATTTTCCATCCGCTTTCCATCCGCCATTGTCCGAGACTCTTTATAAGCCCTTCCAGAACTTTCCAGTTCTTCAAGGACCCCCAGCAGGAACCTTCTTTAAAATAAGAGGGGAAAAGAAAAAAAAAAAAAAAAAAAAACATTCTTACATCCACATTCATACACACATCCTCCCACCCCATTCACACCTATTTACATAATTTACAAAAATTATTAACACAAAATTTGGCCCACTGCCTCAAAACGCAAATACACTACCTAAGATATATATATCACACCTTTTTTTTTTTTTTATATATATATATATTTTATTTTTTTTTTTTTTTTTATTATATCACCCCCCACCACACCTCAGGTCCATAAGTTCATGGCCTCACGTCAAACCGGGTCCATAAAGTTTTATGCCCTTTACCACAGCAATCTTCTCCTTTCCTTGGGTCCATAGGGTCCATGTGAGTCCATTTCTCTGCCCAAGGCCCTTCAGAAATTCCCACAACCCAACACCCCAAACAACCCCCTCCCAACCTAAACTACACCCCCCACATTCAACTATATGTCTACAAACACTCAAAAAACCAACATCAACACATAAATACATAATATATACAATACAAACCATAACTCAACTTATCAGCATTAATCTAAAGCATAACTTTTCTTTTAATCATTTCTTACCCAGCAAGGCCCAAGTTCGGTGCTTGCAAGCCCAATATCCATCATTATTTTATTTCAAAACAAAAAGCTACTGTGTCATGCAATAGCCCACCACCAGGGAACTGGAGCTCTAAGAGGCCCTGTCACTTTGCCACCAACACATTCACCCTGTCCCTTATCAACTAAACTGTCCCTACTTCTGTCCCTAACAAAACTGTCCCTATCTATCCCTGTCTATCCCTACTCTACCTAACTTAACTTGACTAACTCTCTATGTGTCCCTCTCACTGACCCTCCCTGACCCTATCTACACCTACTTCTCTCCCTCAACACCCACACCACCTTATGCTATCCCTACCACCATTCACACACAAAACAACTCTCCCTTGAGTGTGTTTTTAAAAGGAGAAGCCCCTCCAAAGCCAAGAGGCCCTCCTCACACCCAACCTCTCGAACTCCAAAGAACGCACCTTCCCCAGGTCACCCAAGATGTTACTAACCACCTCATCCCAGGGGAGGGCTTTCTGCTGCGTCGAAACTAAACACCGTGCATTCCACGTGTAAAACCTGACCACTACGCTAACTAGGAATAAAGTGCTCCGCTCTCGGCCACCCAGGGATCTGAACGCCCCATAAACCCACTCGGCGTAGGAAAGGGACGCCAGCCGCGGCCAACGTATGGAAGCACCCACCCTGTTGTAAACCTCTGCATTAAAGGGACACTGAAGGAGGAAGTGCTCCATGCTTTCCAGCACGTCGCCACACTCCTCACGAGGACAACCCCGATCATCGGAGTTCCTGTACTTCAAGTTGTCCCTTACATACAGTCTCCCGTGAAAGCAGCGCCAGGACAAGTCCCAAAACTTCGTGGGGATCCGCTCTGAATTTAAAAGCCCGAGCCCCACCTCCAGATCCCGGCCTGGGCAATCCCTGAGGACCAGGGGCTTCTGGAAATGGGTCAACAGAACCCTTCTGTCAAGACATTGTCTCGACATGGTCCTGATTTCCCTCATTTCCAGACCCCACCGGCGGATTACCTTCAGAACCGGGGTAGCGTAAGCCGGAAGATGTCCGTGAGGTGTACGGAGATCCTTCACTTGCCCTCCTGTCTCCCACTCCTGGAAGAAGGGCCGAAACCAACCCCTGCAGGAGAATACCCACGGAGGAGCCCTCTCTAGCCAGAGGTTGGAAACATTGGCTTTAAGAAAGGTGTTCACTAAGAACACTACTGGGTTGACCATACCCAACCCACCTAGTCTCCTCGTACGGTACGTGACCTCTCTCTTGATTAGGTTGAGCCTATTCCCCCATAACAGCTGGAAGAACAGGCTGTAAACCCGTGTCCAAAGAGGTTCTGGCAAGATGCACACACTGCCCAGGTAAATTAACAAGGGAAGCAGAAAGCCTTTAGCCAAGCTAACCCTTTCCCTCAGGGTTAAAGACCAACCCTTCCACTGGTCCACCTTTTGGGCGGCAATCTTGAGTCTGCCCTCCCAATTTTGCTGGGGATAGTCCCCGGGACCAAATTCGATGCCTAGAATTTTGGCGGAGGCCTGGGGCTCTGGAAGGGTGCCCGGGAGATCAAAACTAGGATCTCCCCCTCCCAGCCAGAGACTCTCACACTTTTCCCGGTTGATCATGGACCCAGATGCCTCCGAGTAACGCACGACCTCGGACATGACCCAATCCGCCTCCCCTCTCGAGGATACGAAAAGGGAAACATCGTCAGCGTACGCCACCACCCTCAGAGGGGGCCCAGAGCCTGCCTGGTCCATCCCGACTCCCACCAACGGTCCACGATCTACCCTCCTCAGGAAGGGATCGATCGCGAACGCGTATAAAAGTGGGCTCAGAGGACAGCCCTGACGGACCCCAGAACCCACCTCAAAAGGGCGCCCCGACCAACCGTTCACGAGCGGGAAAGTCTCAGCCCCTTGGTACAAGATCTCTAGCCAATTTACAAACCTCCCAGGCAGACCGTACCTTAAAAGGACAGACCAGAGGTACTCATGGTTAACCCGGTCAAAGGCTTTTGCTTGGTCTAATGACAGTAGATACCCCTTCCAGTGACCTGCCCTACCCTGTTCCACTGCCTCTCGGACACCGAGCACAGCACTAAAGGTGCTGCGGCCTGGAACAGAGCAGTGCTGGGCCTCCGAAAGGAGCCGGGGTGCAAACTTGACCAGCCGGTTAAACAACACCTTCGCCAGAACCTTCCGGTCCGTATTGAGAAGCGCTATGGGACGCCAATTCTCAATACGGGACGAGTCTTTACCCTTTGACAGAATAATCAGGGCTGACCTCCTCATTGAACCGGGAAGAGTACCCGAGGAAAGACACTCATTAAACACCCCAGTCAAGAGGGGGACCAAGGAGTCCCTAAAGGTCTTATAAAATTCGGATGTTAAGCCATCCGGACCTGGCGATTTTTTGGGCCGAAGCCCATCAATGGCCAGTCTCACTTCCTCTTCCCTGATTGCTTCTGCCAAAACACCAAGAGAGGGATCATCCCCTGGCTCAGGGATGGTTTCAGCCAGGAAAGCCGACATCTCATCCCGATCTAGATCCCTCTTTCCCAAGAGGTGTGAGTAAAAGGACCTGACCACCTCCAGGATCCCTGATTTGGATCTGTTCAGGGACCCCGTACTATCGATCAGTCCTGTCACCATTTTACAATTCACTGACATCTTACAGTTCCTGTAGGGTCGGGTGAGCGGTACTTCCCGAAATCCCTCTCAAAAACCAAAGATGTGTGCCTATCATACTGACACCTCTTAAGCAAAGACTTCACTCTGGAGATTTCCTCACGGTCACCTCCAGTCGAGACGAGCTGCTCGAGTTTCCTCCCCAGAGCCTGATACAAGCGATGCCTGTTCAGACTCCTGAGGCTCGAGAGCTTGCGGAAGAACCCCGCCACCCGCTTTTTGAAGATCTCCCACCACTCTGACTTACTACTACAGAGATCCAAAAGCGGTACCTGGCTCTGAAGAAAATCCTCGAAGGATTGTCTCACATTCGCTTCTTCCAGCAGGGACGAATTCAGCTTCCACAGCCCTCTTCCCATCCGGGGAGTTTCTGCAACATTCAGAGAAAAGAAAATTAGACAGTGATCGGAGAACTCCACCTCAACGGCGGACACAGCAGAAAAGATGGCATCCTCCTTTAAAAAAAACCTGTCTATTCTAGATCTACAGCTACCCCTATGATAGGTGAAACCCCCGTGACCTGGGGTGTGCCGGATGTGGACATCCACCAGGCGAGCTTCACTGGCTATGCTATTGAGCGTGATACTGTCATAAGGCAGGCGATCTCCAGGACCCCCCCGATCACGGGACCTCGTAATGGTGTTGAAGTCCCCACCGAAGACCACCTGCCGGCTTGTAAAAAGAAAGGGCTTAATCCTCAGGAAGAGACATTTCCGGTCCCACTTTGATTGTGGACCATAGATGTTTATGAGCCGTAGCTCTTGTCCCCTCATGAAGACGTCAAGGACCAGGCACCTCCCCATTTCTAGCTCGATCACTCGTCTGCATTCCACATCTGCAGTCTTAAAGAGGACTGCCACCCCGCTATACGGCTCGGCCGCAAGAGACCAGTATGAGGGCCCGCACCTCCACTCTCTCCGTGCTTTATGTATGGCCCCCATGTCAGTTAGTCTGGTCTCCTGCAAAAATAAAATTTCAGCCTCAATTCGGGTGAGAAAATCAAAGGCCGTAAATCTAGCCGCATCTGACTTAATGCTGGCGACATTAATGGACGCCAGCGTCAACGGAGCGAGTTCAGCCATCATGAGTGATCAAGCTCGACGGCCTTCTTCTTACCCACCCCACTCCCACCACCCTCTGGGGAGGAGTCGGAACCTTTCCTTTTTAAGGTGGACGATGTGTCCATTCCTCCTCCCCTGGTGTCCTCACCTCCGGACTCCAGGTCTGTCCCCCCCTTGGGAGAAACAACGTCCCCCAAGGGTTGGACTCCGCCATCCCCTAAAAGACCCCCCGATGCCGCCCCCGGTCCCCTGCCCTCGTCCGGCGACTCTTTAGCAGAGTCCTCAAGGGCCTGGAACCGGTTGGAGAGTGTGATCAGAGGGGGAACGGTGGGCACTTCCGTTGGTACCCTCACGGTCGGGGGTGGGGGGGATTTGGAAGACTTATTCAGCCTCTTCCTCCCCCTCCTGTTGTTGCGCTTTTTTCCACCCTTTGATATTGTAGGCTGCTCTAAGATTTCCTCATCAACACTTTCATACTGAGAGGAGTTGTCTGAGTCAGCCGCTTTATCCTCCCTCTCCATCCTCCTGATCTCCTCGTTCACCGCTTCCTCCCCCAGGGCCTCAGAGGCTTTAGCCACCAACCCAGAGGGAGGAGCAGGCATCACCCCGGTTACCCGAGGCTCCACCTGCTCCTTACCCCCCTGGCGAGCCGCCTGCCTCCGCTGATATGAGGGGCCTCTAGTGACTTTGCCTTTCCTCACTGGCCCCTCAGCCCCCTCCCCGCCACCACCGCCCGCCGCGACAGAGGAAGCCCCGCCGGAGGTTTCCCCCCCACGGTCTCCCCCCACCGGGCCCGCAGCAGTATTGGAGAAGGAGCGAGGGCAGCGGCTATACGGGTGACCTAAGTCACCACACAGGTTGCACCGAATGTCCCTACACGCAGCGGCGAGATGGCCCACCCCGCCACACAAGGCACATTTCTGCACCTTGCAGCTTGCGCTGAAGTGGCGGGGATCGCCGCACTTGTGACAAACCTTCGGCTGCCCCTGGTAGAAGATCAGGATCCTGTCCCTTCCCAGGAATGCCGAGGAAGGGATGTGGGTGACCGTATCGCCTGAGACCTTCAACTTAACCATGAAGGTCCAGCCCCCCGACCAAATACCAAACTCGTCCCTGTTCTTTTTTGGGACCTCAGTGACTTCCCCATACCGGGAAAGCCACGTCATTATGTCCACGCCTGAGAGTGACTCGTTACATGTCACCACGGTCACTCTCTTGACGGAATTTTGGCGAGACACCGCCTGTACGACGAAGCCTCGCCATCCGGGCTCCCCTTTCACCAGCTCATAATTTGACCAGAAGAGCTCAAGCCCCTCTGGCCGAACAAAGCTGATGTCAAAGAAACGGGCTGATGTGGGATGGATCAGGGCAAAGATGTCATCTGCCCTGAAGCCCATCTTCAGGAGGAGCTCCACCACCCTACTCCTGGGTGGGCAAGCTTCACTGCCCCCCCACCGAAGACGGACCACATTCCTCCTCACCAGCCCTTGCCCGGCTGTTGGGAGAGACCAGACAGTCCCTCCCTCTCTTCTCTCTTGGAAGGCGGCTAAACCATGTCTCTCTATCCAGAAAGACAAGTCCACCGTCCTCCCCTCTACAATTATCGACCTTTCTCCCCTTTTGAGGGCCTCCAGGAAACGGCGGTGCAAAACGCCGTCCCCGGAGTCCAGAGGTGAGGAGACCCCCTGAGAACCCCCCCGGGAGCCCCCCCTACCCCCAGCCGTGACCCCCGCATATGAACGCCTGGGAGCCACGGCTGGGGAGGCAGATGGACCAGCCCTTACCCCACTCACACTTGCTCCCACATTCACACCTGCATCCACCCTGGCATTCACTCCCAGACTCACTCCCTCATTCATACCACCCTCGCCATCACTCACACCTCCATGCACCACCTCCGCAAACAGTTCTTCAAAAATGTCACTCGCACCATCACTATCATCCTCACTATCCATACTATCCATATAATTCACATTATTTATATTATTTACATTATTATTTACATCATTTACATTGCCTACATTGCCTTTAGCCTTGCTTGTAGCTTTGTGGCTTTCAACATCTCCTGCTGGGGGCCCAGACTGGATAACAATGTCTTTGTTTTTTCTTCTCCATTTTTTTTTCCTCTACCCAGGAGTGCCACTGCCCCTTTAAATGCACCAGAGCAGAGTGCACTTAGTACACCCTGCCTGGGCTCGGAGCAGCAGCAGCTCCTGGGCTCTCTGGAACCACATTTTTTTTTTTTTCTCTTTTTTTTTTTTCCTGTGCTTCCTAGGGCAGGGACGGATCTTGCCACCGCTCCCTGCCCTCCACACACCTCCCCCGCCGGCTTTACCTGGAGCGCCGGAGCCCCCGCACCACCAGATGACGGTAAGTGGGTTGGGGACCCCGACAACTCCCTACCGGCTTTTGGGGCTGCAGACCCATGGTATGGGTGGGCAGGACAGAGGGCGGCGGACCCGCTGAGGCCACGCCCCCCCACCGGCCACAGTCACTCCAGGCTGGGCAGCAGCCCCTTGCGAGGCCACGCCCACCCCAGATGACACGGGCACAGTGGGCGGAGCCACGGCCGCCGAGGCCACGCCCCCCCGCCGGCCCACAGTCACTCCAGGCTGGGCAGCAGCCCCTTGCGAGGCCACGCCCACCCCAGATGACCCGGGCACAGTGGGCGGAGCCACGGCCGCCGAGGCCACGCCCCCCCGCCGGCCCACAGTCACTCCAGGCCGGGCAGCAGCCCCTTGCGAGGCCACCCCCACCCCAGATGACCCGGGCACAGCGGGCGGAGCCACGGCCGCCGAGGCCACGCCCCCCCCGCCGGCTACAGCCCCTCCAGCTGGGCAGCAGCCCCTTGCGAGGCCACACCCACCCCAGATGATGCGAGCACGGCGGGCGGGACTTCAGTCAGGGAGAGCACGCCCCCCCTGCATGCCTCTGCAGACAGGGCAACATTCAGGGAGGCCACGCCCCCCCCACAGGCCTTCACTACCGCTCTGTACCCACCCCCTGCTGTAGGCAAGGCTGGCCACTCCCCTTCGGCATCCAGTGGTGGCGGGGTCCCCCGCACGGACCCCTTTTGGGGTCTACGTGCCGAGTGCCCCGGCTTCACCACGGTCGCCTCCAGGGGAGCTACCAACTCCTTGCAGGTCTTTAATTGCTGCTTTACAGCAGTATCTGCGCCCCTTCTATGCTTCTGGACCCCCATAAGTGATCCAGACTTAACGGATCCGTTCGTGGGGGGCCCAGAAGCTGCTCTCACCGCAATTGGAGATGCGGCCCTGGCTTTACCTTTACCAGGTGCTGGGCCAGCCCCCCCTGCCACCGGGGACTGAGCCCAAGCACCCCCACTAACGCCACCATTACCAGTACCAGCACCGATCTCCATATCGCTGCCTGAATCCGAACTGCCACCACCAGAAGTGTCAGCAAGACCCAGGCAGACTTTACTCTCCCCGCTCCCTTGCACCGGACCCACCACAGGGCCCGGGCTGGGGTGGGCAGCGGGTTCCACACAGCGGGACTGGGGGGCCCCGGAAAGAGGGACAAAAACAAGCTTCTCCTCCACCACTTGCTTCGCCTTACGCCTTCTTCCCCTCTTCCCAGTTGCCTCATCCTCAAGGCAGACCTCGTCCCCAAACAACAGCGTGCCAAACCGTGCCGGGGACTCAATCTGCCTCACTTGCTGTAGGATGAGGCAGCCCCCCTTGTTATTTCTCCCGCTCCCTCCATCCTCCCCCTCACTCCCACTTTCCTCCATGTCACTGGAGTCCGGTGGGAGAGCCACTTGTTCGGGGGCTATCCCGCTGTGTGATACCTGGGAGCTTTTACCCACCAGGTCCTGGGCGCTCTTACTCACCAGGTCCTGGGCGCTCTTACTCACCAGGTCCCCAGGTGGAGCTGGCGCAGATGTTCCGCCATCTTCCTCCTCCTCGTCCTCCACCTGGCTGGAGCCTCCTGACCCCCCAGGAGACCCCCCGGTCAGGGCTCTGAACCGGTCATCGTTCTTTAACTTCTCCTCGAAGGGGCCGCTTCCCTCCAGGATGATCTTCCTCCTCTCCTCCAGTGCTCTTATCTCCCCCTTCAGCTTTCCGACCGTGGCAGATACCTCCGCTCTCTTTGAGGCAGGGAGCTATTTTTTGCTGTCACTCGGCTCCCCTCAACCTCTCCCGGAGTATCCTCAGCTGCTTAGCTGCCTCCTCATACTCACAGAGGTGGGCATGGATGCGGGAGGCATAGATGGTGGACGGCTCTCCCGCAGCCTTGGAGCCCCAGATATTAAGGGGGGCTCCTGCCGCACCTCTGCCTGCAGCCTCCTCACCGGGAGAAGGAGATGCCACGGCCCCGGCTTCAGGGGTCCTGGATCCTGGAGCCTTGCGGCCCCCCGGTATCTTCCTCCTATTCATCCCCGGGACTGGCTTGCTGTAGCGTGGGCCTCTAGATGTTATGTGAGGCCCCCCACCCCCAGCTAGCTTGCCGGGGGGTGGGAGCCAGGGGCACAGCCCCGACGCTCAGTCCCAGGGAAAGTCTCTCTCTGCCTGGGAAGGGGCAGGTAGCAGTCCAGATAGAGAAAAAAAAAATCCTCCTTCCCAGGCACTTAGCTCCTAGCAGCCTTGCTCTCTGCTTCCACCACCAGCAACCACACCTCCAGCAACCACACCTCTCCACTTCCTGGGTGGAGCTGGAACTCTTTTTTTATTGAAAAATATTACAAAACACATACATATCACATATACATAAAAACAAAATTCAAAACTTATCTTCAAGACCTCATAAAAAACACAAAATAAAGAAAAAAGTTAAATAACTGAAACCTAGAAGCCAGCACACGATCCATTTTCCATCCGCTTTCCATCCGCCATTGTCCGAGACTCTTTATAAGCCCTTCCAGAACTTTCCAGTTCTTCAAGGACCCCCAGCAGGAACCTTCTTTAAAATAAGAGGGAAAAGAGAAAAAAAAAAAAAAAAAAAAAACATTCTTACATCCACATTCATACACACATCCTCCCACCCCATTCACACCTATTTACATAATTTACAAAAATTATTAACACAAAATTTGGCCCACTGCCTCAAAACGCAAATACACTACCTAAGATATATATATCACACCTTTTTTTTTTTTTTTTTTTATATATTTATTTTTTTTTTTTTTATATTATTATCACCCCCCACCACACCTCAGGTCCATAAGTTCATGGCCTCACGTCAAACCGGGTCCATAAAGTTTTATGCCCTTTACCACAGCAATCTTCTCCTTTCCTTGGGTCCATAGGGTCCATGGTGAGTCCATTTTCTCTGCCCAAGGCCCTTCAGAAATTCCCACAACCCAACACCCCAAACAACCCCCTCCCAACCTAAACTACACCCCCCACATTCAACTATATGTCTACAAACACTCAAAAAACCAACATCAACACATAAATACATAATATATACAATACAAACCATAACTCAACTTATCAGCATTAATCTAAAGCATAACTTTTCTTTTAATCATTTCTTACCCAGCAAGGCCCAAGTTCGGTGCTTGCAAGCCCAATATCCATCATTATTTTATTTCAAAACAAAAAGCTACTGTGTCATGCAATAGCCCACCACCAGGAACTGGAGCTCTAAGAGGCCCTGTCACTTTGCCACCAACACATTCACCCTGTCCCTTATCAACTAAACTGTCCCTACTTCTGTCCCTAACAAAACTGTCCCTATCTATCCCTGTCTATCCCTACTCTACCTAACTTAACTTGACTAACTCTCTATGTGTCCCTCTCACTGACCCTCCCTGACCCTATCTACACCTACTTCTCTCCCTCAACACCCACACCACCTTATGCTATCCCTACCACCATTCACACACAAAACAACTCTCCCTTGAGTGTGTTTTTAAAAGGAGAAGCCCCTCCAAAGCCAAGAGGCCCTTTCCTCACACCCAACCTCTCGAACTCCAAAGAACGCACCTTCCCCAGGTCACCCAAGATGTTACTAACCACCTCATCCCGGGGAGGGCTTTCTGCTGCGTCGAAACTAAACACCGTGCATTCCACGTGTAAAACCTGACCACTACGCTAACTAAGAATAAAGTGCTCCGCTCTCGGCCACCCAGGGATCTGAACGCCCCATAGACCCACTCGGCGTAGGAAAGGGACGCTAGCCGCGGCCAACGTATGGAAGCACCCACCCTGTTGTAAACCTCTGCATTAAAGGGACACTGAAGGAGGAAGTGCTCCATGCTTTCCAGCACGTCGCCACACTCCTCACGAGGACAACCCCGATCATCGGAGTTCCTGTACTTCAAGTTGTCCCTTACATACAGTCTCCCGTGAAAGCAGCGCCAGGACAAGTCCCAAAACTTCGTGGGGATCCGCTCTGAATTTAAAAGCCCGAGCCCCACCTCCAGATCCCGGCCTGGGCAATCCCTGAGGACCAGGGCTTCTGGAAATGGGTCAACAGAACCCTTCTGTCAAGACATTGTCTCGACATGGTCCTGATTTCCCTCATTTCCAGACCCCACCGGCGGATTACCTTCAGAACCGGGTAGCGTAAGCCGGAAGATGTCCGTGAGGTGTACGGAGATCCTTCACTTGCCCTCCTGTCTCCCACTCCTGGAAGAAGGGCCGAAACCAACCCCTGCAGGAGAATACCCACGGAGGAGCCCTCTCTAGCCAGAGGTTGGAAACATTGGCTTTAAGAAAGGTGTTCACTAAGAACACTACTGGGTTGACCATACCCAACCCACCTAGTCTCCTCGTACGGTACGTGACCTCTCTCTTGATTAGGTTGAGCCTATTCCCCCATAACAGCTGGAAGAACAGGCTGTAAACCCGTGTCCAAAGAGGTTCTGGCAAGATGCACACACTGCCCAGGTAAATTAACAAGGGAAGCAGAAAGCCTTTAGCCAAGCTAACCCTTTCCCTCAGGGTTAAAGACCAACCCTTCCACTGGTCCACCTTTTGGGCGGCAATCTTGAGTCTGCCCTCCCAATTTTGCTGGGGATAGTCCCCGGGACCAAATTCGATGCCTAGAATTTTGGCGGAGGCCTGGGCTCTGGAAGGGTGCCCGGGAGATCAAAACTAGGATCTCCCCCTCCCAGCCAGAGACTCTCACACTTTTCCCGGTTGATCATGGACCCAGATGCCTCCGAGTAACGCACGACCTCGGACATGACCCAATCCGCCTCCCCTCTCGAGGATACGAAAAGGGAAACATCGTCAGCGTACGCCACCACCCTCAGAGGGGGCCCAGAGCCTGCCTGGTCCATCCCGACTCCCACCAACGGTCCACGATCTACCCTCCTCAGGAAGGGATCGATCGCGAACGCGTATAAAAGTGGGCTCAGAGGACAGCCCTGACGGACCCCAGAACCCACCTCAAAAGGGCGCCCCGACCAACCGTTCACGAGCGGGAAAGTCTCAGCCCCTTGGTACAAGATCTCTAGCCAATTTACAAACCTCCCAGGCAGACCGTACCTTAAAAGGACAGACCAGAGGTACTCATGGTTAACCCGGTCAAAGGCTTTTGCTTGGTCTAATGACAGTAGATACCCCTTCCAGTGACCTGCCCTACCCTGTTCCACTGCCTCTCGGACACCGAGCACAGCACTAAAGGTGCTGCGGCCTGGAACAGAGCAGTGCTGGGCCTCCGAAAGGAGCCGGGGTGCAAACTTGACCAGCCGGTTAAACAACACCTTCGCCAGAACCTTCCGGTCCGTATTGAGAAGCGCTATGGGACGCCAATTCTCAATACGGGACGAGTCTTTACCCTTTGACAGAATAATCAGGGCTGACCTCCTCATTGAACCGGGAAGAGTACCCGAGGAAAGACACTCATTAAACACCCCAGTCAAGAGGGGGACCAAGGAGTCCCTAAAGGTCTTATAAAATTCGGATGTTAAGCCATCCGGACCTGGCGATTTTTTGGGCCGAAGCCCATCAATGGCCAGTCTCACTTCCTCTTCCCTGATTGCTTCTGCCAAAACACCAAGAGAGGATCATCCCCTGGCTCAGGGATGGTTTCAGCCAGGAAAGCCGACATCTCATCCCGATCTAGATCCCTCTTTCCCAAGAGGTGTGAGTAAAAGGACCTGACCACCTCCAGGATCCCTGATTTGGATCTGTTCAGGGACCCCGTACTATCGATCAGTCCTGTCACCATTTTACAATTCACTGACATCTTACAGTTCCTGTAGGGGTCGGGTGAGCGGTACTTCCCGAAATCCCTCTCAAAAACCAAAGATGTGTGCCTATCATACTGACACCTCTTAAGCAAAGACTTCACTCTGGAGATTTCCTCACGGTCACCTCCAGTCGAGACGAGCTGCTCGAGTTTCCTCCCCAGAGCCTGATACAAGCGATGCCTGTTCAGACTCCTGAGGCTCGAGAGCTTGCGGAAGAACCCCGCCACCCGCTTTTTGAAGATCTCCCACCACTCTGACTTACTACTACAGAGATCCAAAAGCGGTACCTGGCTCTGAAGAAAATCCTCGAAGGATTGTCTCACATTCGCTTCTTCCAGCAGGGACGAATTCAGCTTCCACAGCCCTCTTCCCATCCGGGGAGTTTCTGCAACATTCAGAGAAAAGAAAATTAGACAGTGATCGGAGAACTCCACCTCAACGCGGACACAGCAGAAAAGATGGCATCCTCCTTTAAAAAAAACCTGTCTATTCTAGATCTACAGCTACCCCTATGATAGGTGAAACCCCCGTGACCTGGGGTGTGCCGGATGTGGACATCCACCAGGCGAGCTTCACTGGCTATGCTATTGAGCGTGATACTGTCATAAGGCAGGCGATCTCCAGGACCCCCCCGATCACGGGACCTCGTAATGGTGTTGAAGTCCCCACCGAAGACCACCTGCCGCTTGTAAAAAGAAAGGGCTTAATCCTCAGGAAGAGACATTTCCGGTCCCACTTTGATTGTGGACCATAGATGTTTATGAGCCGTAGCTCTTGTCCCCTCATGAAGACGTCAAGGACCAGGCACCTCCCCATTTCTAGCTCGATCACTCGTCTGCATTCCACATCTGCAGTCTTAAAGAGGACTGCCACCCCGCTATACGGCTCGGCCGCAAGAGACCAGTATGAGGGCCCGCACCTCCACTCTCTCCGTGCTTTATGTATGGCCCCCATGTCAGTTAGTCTGGTCTCCTGCAAAAATAAAATTTCAGCCTCAATTCGGGTGAGAAAATCAAAGGCCGTAAATCTAGCCGCATCTGACTTAATGCTGGCGACATTAATGGACGCCAGCGTCAACGGAGCGAGTTCAGCCATCATGAGTGATCAAGCTCGACGGCCTTCTTCTTACCCACCCCACTCCCACCACCCTCTGGGGAGGAGTCGGAACCTTTCCTTTTTAAGGTGGACGATGTGTCCATTCCTCCTCCCCTGGTGTCCTCACCTCCGGACTCCAGGTCTGTCCCCCCCTTGGGAGAAACAACGTCCCCCAAGGGTTGGACTCCGCCATCCCCTAAAAGACCCCCCGATGCCGCCCCCGGTCCCCTGCCCTCGTCCGGCGACTCTTTAGCAGAGTCCTCAAGGGCCTGGAACCGGTTGGAGAGTGTGATCAGAGGGGGAACGGTGGGCACTTCCGTTGGTACCCTCACGGTCGGGGTGGGGGGGATTTGGAAGACTTATTCAGCCTCTTCCTCCCCCTCCTGTTGTTGCGCTTTTTTCCACCCTTTGATATTGTAGGCTGCTCTAAGATTTCCTCATCAACACTTTCATACTGAGAGGAGTTGTCTGAGTCAGCCGCTTTATCCTCCCTCTCCATCCTCCTGATCTCCTCGTTCACCGCTTCCTCCCCCAGGGCCTCAGAGGCTTTAGCCACCAACCCAGAGGGAGGAGCAGGCATCACCCCGGTTACCCGAGGCTCCACCTGCTCCTTACCCCCCTGGCGAGCCGCCTGCCTCCGCTGATATGAGGGGCCTCTAGTGACTTTGCCTTTCCTCACTGGCCCCTCAGCCCCCTCCCCGCCACCACTGCCCGCCGCGACAGAGGAAGCCCCGCCGGAGGTTTCCCCCCCACGGTCTCCCCCCACCGGGCCCGCAGCAGTATTGGAGAAGGAGCGAGGGCAGCGGCTATACGGGTGACCTAAGTCACCACACAGGTTGCACCGAATGTCCCTACACGCAGCGGCGAGATGGCCCACCCCGCCACACAAGGCACATTTCTGCACCTTGCAGCTTGCGCTGAAGTGGCGGGGATCGCCGCACTTGTGACAAACCTTCGGCTGCCCCTGGTAGAAGATCAGGATCCTGTCCCTTCCCAGGAATGCCGAGGAAGGGATGTGGGTGACCGTATCGCCTGAGACCTTCAACTTAACCATGAAGGTCCAGCCCCCCGACCAAATACCAAACTCGTCCCTGTTCTTTTTTGGGACCTCAGTGACTTCCCCATACCGGGAAAGCCACGTCATTATGTCCACGCCTGAGAGTGACTCGTTACATGTCACCACGGTCACTCTCTTGACGGAATTTTGGCGAGACACCGCCTGTACGACGAAGCCTCGCCATCCGGGCTCCCCTTTCACCAGCTCATAATTTGACCAGAAGAGCTCAAGCCCCTCTGGCCGAACAAAGCTGATGTCAAAGAAACGGGCTGATGTGGGATGGATCAGGGCAAAGATGTCATCTGCCCTGAAGCCCATCTTCAGGAGGAGCTCCACCACCCTACTCCTGGGTGGGCAAGCTTCACTGCCCCCCCACCGAAGACGGACCACATTCCTCCTCACCAGCCCTTGCCCGGCTGTTGGGAGAGACCAGACAGTCCCTCCCTCTCTTCTCTCTTGGAAGGCGGCTAAACCATGTCTCTCTATCCAGAAAGACAAGTCCACCGTCCTCCCCTCTACAATTATCGACCTTTCTCCCCTTTTGAGGGCCTCCAGGAAACGGCGGTGCAAAACGCCGTCCCCGGAGTCCAGAGGTGAGGAGACCCCCTGAGAACCCCCCCGGGAGCCCCCCCTACCCCCAGCCGTGACCCCCGCATATGAACGCCTGGGAGCCACGGCTGGGGAGGCAGATGGACCAGCCCTTACCCCACTCACACTTGCTCCCACATTCACACCTGCATCCACCCTGGCATTCACTCCCAGACTCACTCCCTCATTCATACCACCCTCGCCATCACTCACACCTCCATGCACCACCTCCGCAAACAGTTCTTCAAAAATGTCACTCGCACCATCACTATCATCCTCACTATCCATACTATCCATATAATTCACATTATTTATATTATTTACATTATTATTTACATCATTTACATTGCCTACATTGCCTTTAGCCTTGCTTGTAGCTTTGTGGCTTTCAACATCTCCTGCTGGGGCCCAGACTGGATAACAATGTCTTTGTTTTTTCTTCTCCATTTTTTTTTCCTCTACCCAGGAGTGCCACTGCCCCTTTAAATGCACCAGAGCAGAGTGCACTTAGTACACCCTGCCTGGGCTCAGGAGCAGCAGCAGCTCCTGGGCTCTCTGGAACCACATTTTTTTTTTTTTCTCTTTTTTTTTTTTCCTGTGCTTCCTAGGGCAGGGACGGATCTTGCCACCGCTCCCTGCCCTCCACACACCTCCCCCGCCGGCTTTACCTGGAGCGCCGGAGCCCCCGCACCACCAGATGACGGTAAGTGGGTTGGGGACCCCGACAACTCCCTACCAGCTTTTGGGGCTGCAGACCCGATGGTATGGGTGGGCAGGACAGAGGGCGCGGACCCGCTGAGGCCACGCCCCCCCCACCGGCCACAGTCACTCCAGGCTGGGCAGCAGCCCCTTGCGAGGCCACGCCCACCCCAGATGACACGGGCACAGTGGGCGGAGCCACGGCCGCCGAGGCCACGCCCCCCCGCCGGCCCACAGTCACTCCAGCTGGGCAGCAGCCCCTTGCGAGGCCACGCCCACCCCAGATGACCCGGCACAGTGGGGAGCCACGGCCGCCGAGGCCACGCCCCCCCGCCGGCCCACAGTCACTCCAGGCCGGGCAGCAGCCCCTTGCGAGGCCACCCCCACCCCAGATGACCCGGCACAGCGGGCGGAGCCACGGCCGCCGAGGCCACGCCCCCCCCGCCGGCTACAGCCCCTCCAGGCTGGGCAGCAGCCCCTTGCGAGGCCACACCCACCCCAGATGATGCGAGCACGGCGGGCGGGACTTCAGTCAGGGAGAGCACGCCCCCCCTGCATGCCTCTGCAGATAGGGCAACATTCAGGGAGGCCACGCCCCCCCCACAGGCCTTCACTACCGCTCTGTACCCACCCCCTGCTGTAGGCAAGGCTGGCCACTCCCCTTCGGCATCCAGTGGTGGCGGGGTCCCCCGCACGGACCCCTTTTGGGTCTACGTGCCGAGTGCCCCGGCTTCACCACGGTCGCCTCCAGGGAGCTACCAACTCCTTGCAGGTCTTTAATTGCTGCTTTACAGCAGTATCTGCGCCCCTTCTATGCTTCTGGACCCCCATAAGTGATCCAGACTTAACGGATCCGTTCGTGGGGGGCCCAGAAGCTGCTCTCACCGCAATTGGAGATGCGGCCCTGGCTTTACCTTTACCAGGTGCTGGCCAGCCCCCCCTGCCACCGGGGACTGAGCCCAAGCACCCCCACTAACGCCACCATTACCAGTACCAGCACCGATCTCCATATCGCTGCCTGAATCCGAACTGCCACCACCAGAAGTGTCAGCAAGACCCAGGCAGACTTTACTCTCCCCGCTCCCTTGCACCGGACCCACCACAGGGCCCGGGCTGGGGTGGGCAGCGGGTTCCACACAGCGGGACTGGGGGCCCCGGAAAGAGGGACAAAAACAAGCTTCTCCTCCACCACTTGCTTCGCCTTACGCCTTCTTCCCCTCTTCCCAGTTGCCTCATCCTCAAGGCAGACCTCGTCCCCAAACAACAGCGTGCCAAACCGTGCCGGGACTCAATCTGCCTCACTTGCTGTAGGATGAGGCAGCCCCCCTTGTTATTTCTCCCGCTCCCTCCATCCTCCCCCTCACTCCCACTTTCCTCCATGTCACTGGAGTCCGGTGGGAGAGCCACTTGTTCGGGGCTATCCCGCTGTGTGATACCTGGGAGCTTTTACCCACCAGGTCCTGGGCGCTCTTACTCACCAGGTCCTGGGCGCTCTTACTCACCAGGTCCCCAGGTGGAGCTGGCGCAGATGTTCCGCCATCTTCCTCCTCCTCGTCCTCCACCTGGCTGGAGCCTCCTGACCCCCCAGGAGACCCCCCGGTCAGGGCTCTGAACCGGTCATCGTTCCTCAGCTTCTCCCCAAAGGGGCCGCTTCCCTCCAGGATGATCTTCCTCCTCTCTTCCAGAGCTCTTATCTCCCCCTTCAGCCTTTTGACCGTGGCAGATACCTCCGCTCTCTTTGAGGCAGGGAGTCGATTTTTTGCTGTTACTCTGGCTCCCCTCAACTCCTCCCGGAGTCTCCTCAGCTGCTTAGCTGCCTCCTCATATTCACAGAGGTGGGCATGGATGCGGGAGGCGTAGATGGTGGACGGCTCTCCCGCAGCCTTGGAGCCCCAGATGTTAAGGGGGGCTCCTGCCGCACCTCTGCCCGCAGCCTCCTCACCGGGAGAAGGAGCTGCCACGGCCCCGGCTTCAGGGGTCCTGCTTGGTCCTGGAGCCTTGCGGCCCCCCGGTATCTTCTTCCTATTCATCCCTGGGACTGGCTTTCTACGGCGTGGGCCTCCAGATGGTATGTGAGGCCCCCACCCCCAGCTAGCTTGCCGGGGGGTGGGAGCCAGGGGCACAGCCCCGACGCTCAGTCCCAGGGAAGGCCTCTCTCTCCTGGGAAGGATCAAGCAAAAAGTCCAGGTGGAAAAGTCCTCCTCCCCAGGAGCTTGGCTTGCACACAGCTTCCACCACCTCCAGCCACACACCTCTCCACTTCCTGGGTGGAGCCGGAACCACCGCAGCTGCTGGCATGAGACTTGCCCTCCAATAGATCCTTGTAAAAGGATTTAAAGTGTACTCATTCAAATTAGAGAGACAATTTAAATGATTAGACCTGCCTCCACCGCAGGGGGGCTCGCTCGACCCACCAGCGGACAGGCACCAGTATTGGAAGAGGGGGGCTGGCAGTCATGGTCCACCGCAGCTCTGGCACAAACCCGGCAACACGCAGATCGCACGGGCAGGAACAGACTGGCTGTGTCGGCTTCACACTTTTTTGGTTTTAGAAGGGCATGACATGCCTATATCTATGTCTCCCCTCCTTTTACTCCTCCACCTCTTTTCTTTTCGCATGACTATATGTGTTAGGGTTCGAGTTCCCACTGCTGCACAAGGGGAGTCTTGAACCAGTCACGCTGTGGTTACCCATTCATCTCCGTCCACAGTGGAGCCTGATCAGCTTAGACGTCGGTCCCAGTGTCTCGCCCAGTCTAACAGTGTGCAGAGGATTGCTGCTATTCCTCCAGGCTCTGCTATTGTGTCCTGTACTGGTTAGCGGCGAGCAGACGTCTTTAAGACAAAGTCCTTGTTTTCCCCTTCTGAGCATGCCCAGAGTGAGATCTCTCATTGGAGATCAGGGGTCACATGCTCAGGTACTGCAGCAGCTCCTATTGGTCCGCCAGGAAGGTCCTGTGACTACTGGTGTTCTGGAACAAGTTTCATTGCGCTGCGGCACTCCTTCTAGCGGCTCCGTGGAATAACAGAGTTCGCACAAATTGCCACAGCGTGTTACGGCGTTTATTTTGGCGACTCTGCGGGATATCAGAGTTCGCTTCTTGCGCCATTTTACTAGCAGCAGACTCCACCTGCACGGTGGACCCCGGGCTGCGAATGCACCTCTTTACATCATTTATTTGGTGCATTCCGCAGACCCTAACATAATACTAGCGCCAGGGTCTGGCTAGTAAAATGGCGGATGACCAGCGTCTACTGCAGTACATCCAGCAGCTGGAGGGTAGGTTGGCGGCTCTTGAGAGCACAACCTCAGCTGTGGATGTTACCGCAGTCACTGTTCAGGCTGCTAGCGTGGCTGCAGCCAGTTTGTCCTCTGCCACCTCTGCCCCTACTTTATCCCACCTCCCGCTTCCTGACAAATTTGCCGGTGACAGCAAGCAATGTCGGGGATTCGTGAGTCTGTGATCTATACAGTTCGAGCTTCTGGCTGCACGTTTCCCCACGGATCGGGCACAAGTGGGTTTTGTACTGTCTCTACTCTCGGGCAGAGAGTTGGAGTGGGCAACACCGCTGTGGGAATGCTACGATCGTGTGGTGCGGAGTGCTCCTCGGTTTTTGGAGGCTCTGAAAAAGGTCTTTTTAGGACCTCAGGTCACGCACGATACGGCACTACAACTGCTGGCAATGTCACAGGGCTTGTCCATGGTCAGCCAGTTCTCAGTCCAATTTCGAACTTTGGCCTCTGAATTAGAGTGGCCAGATAAAGTTCTTATTCCAGTGTTCTGGAGAGGACTGGCAGACCATGTAAAGGACGCTTTGGCTACCAGGGAGATTCCTGCCACACTGGAGAAACTCATTTCTATATCTACCCGCATCGACCTCCGTTTTCACGAGTGGAGTTTAGAGTGGACCCAGTGTAGACAGAGGTTTCGGCTGGCACCCACCTTTGCCAAACCTCTGGAATTTCCCGTTCGGGCGTCTGACTCTCCAGAGACCGTGGAGACTACTCAAGTGGGATCTAAGTCTCGGACCACTCGAGTATAAGTGGTCTGTAGAGTGTGTCAGCAGCCAGGACATTATGTCAACTGATGTCCCCAGCGAATGAGTAAACGGTCATGTTCCGTGACCATGGGTGCAGGGTCATTAGACGCGAGGGATTTTGCTCCAAAAGTGCTCCTTAAAGGGTTAATCTCTCTAGGTTCATCCACTCTTCCCGCCAAGCTTTGTGTGGACTCTGAGGCAGAGGGGAATTTTATGTCCTCCTCCTTTGCCTCTAGCCATTCCATACCGCTGGTGACGCTCGCCGAGCCAATATCGGTGAGAGTGTTGAATGGAGCAATCCTGCCCTCACAAATCACCCACCAGACTGTCTCTCTACCTCTGTCTATGTCTCCTTCACATCAGGAGAATGTATCCCTTTTTATTCTTCCTGAGGGAATAGATGAGGTTTTGTTGGGATTACCCTGGCTTCGCCACCACTCTCCCCATATTGAGTGGTCCTCTGGGAGAATACTGGGTTGGGGTGATCATTGCAGAGACAGATGTCTCAGAGAGGACGTTCAGGTTTCCACAACGGAGATACCCATAGATCTTGATTCTCTTCCCAAGGTTTATCGGTCATACGCGGACGTATTCTCCAAAAAGGCAGCGGAGACTTTTCCACCTCATCGCCCCTATGACTGTCCTATAGACCTCTTGCCTGGAACGGAGCCCCCTCGGGGAAGAGTGTATCCTCTCTCTCTTCCTGAGACGGAGGCCATGTCACAATACATCCAGGAAAATCTGGCAAGAGGGTTTATTAGGAAGTCAGTGTCACCAGCAGGGGCAGGATTTTTCTTCGTGCAGATGAAGAATGGAGAATTACGACCGTGTATAGACTATAGGGGTCTTAACGCCATTACCGTTAAGAACAAATATCCTTTGCCCCTAATATCTGAGCTCTTTGATAGGCTCCGGGGAGCAAGGGTATTTACTAAGCTGGATCTTCGTGGTGCCTATAACCTGATCCGCATCCGTGAGGGGGACGAATGGAAGGCGGCGTTCAATACCAGAGATGGACATTACGAATATCTTGTGATGCCCTTCGGGCTCTGTAATGCTCCAGCCTTCTTCCAAGATTTCGTAAATGACATCTTCCGGGACATGCTTGCCACCTCTGTGGTAGTCTATCTGGATGACATTCTCATCTTTTCTCCAGATATGGACACCCACCGGAGAGATGTTTGCAGGGTCTTCGACCTCTTGCAGGCAAATTCCTTATATGCGAAGTTGGAGAAGTGTGTGTTTGAGCAGGAGTCTTTGCCATTCCTGGGTTATATCATCTCCACTCAGGGATTGGCTATGGATCCTGCCAAACTACAGGCTGTAATGGATTGGCAAGAACCCCACTCTCTTAAAGCGGTGCAGCGCTTTATGGGGTTCATTAATTACTATCGCCAATTCATTCCCCACTTCTCTACTTTGGTTGCTCCCTTGGTAGCCCTCACCAAGAAAGGAGCCAATCCCAAATTGTGGTCAGAGGAGGTCTCCAAGGCCTTTACTTCAATCAAGTCCCATTTTGCTAGCGCTCCTATCTTACATCGTCCCGAGGTTGATAAGCCTTTTATTTTGGAGGTAGATGCCTCGTCCGTTGGTGCTGGAGCAGTCCTTTTTCAAAAGGATGCTCAAGGTCGTAAACATCCGTGCTTCTTCTTCTCAAAGACCTTCACACCAGCGGAGAGGAATTATTCCATTGGGGATAGGGAGTTGCTAGCATGAAGTTGGCCTTTTCCGAGTGGAGACATCTCCTGGAGAGGGCTCGCTTTCCCTTCCAAGTGTTCACTGACCACAAAAATTTGGTCTATTTACAGACCGTCCAGCGTGTAAATTCCCGTCAGGCCATATGGTCCCTGTTCTTCTCCCGGTTACATTTCACCCTCCATTTTCTCTCTGGGGAGAAGAACATTCGTGCTGATGCTCTGTCTCGCTCCGTGGTGTCCTCTGAGGAGGTGGAGGAGGAGCCTCGGCTGATTGTTCCCACAGAGAGCCTTAGAACTGTGGCCCCGGTTTCACTTGAGTCTGTGCCTCTGGGCAAGACTTTTGAGCCCATCAATTTGCGACCGAAGGTACTCTCTTGGGCACACTCGTCCAGGGTGGGTAGACATTTTGGGGCAAAGAGGATATCTGAGTTGCTGGCGAGGACATACTGGTGGCCACATATGGTCCGTGACGTCAGGGAATACGTTCAGGCATGCATGTCCTGAGCCAAGTCCCCTCGACAACGGCCAGCTGGGTTACTTTTTCCTTTACCGGTGGCAGACAGGCCCTGGGAGATGGTCGGGATGGATTTTGTGGAGGGCTTACCCAAGTCTTGGGGCTGCACCATCATCTGGGTGATAACCGACCACTTCTCCAAAATGGTGCGCTTGGTGCCGTTACCACGGTTACGTCTGCACGGGCCTTGGCAGCATTATTCATTAGGCATATTTTCTGCCTACACGGTATGCCAGACAAAATTGTCAGTGATCGAGGTCCCCAGTTTGCGTCTCGGTTCTGGAGAGAGCTGTGTCGTTTACTCAGCATTGAGTTGAATCTCTCCTCTGCATACCATCCCGAGACGAATGGGTTGGTAGAGAGGGCCAACCAGACTTTGGTCACATACTTGCGACATTTTGTCTCTGCCAGGCAGGATGACTGGGCATCCTTGCTACCGTGGGCTGAGTTTGCTCTAAATAATGCTGTGGCTGACTCCACCGGACAGACCCCTTTCCTCCTGAACTACGGTTAGCATCCGCGGGTACCAGTGCCCATGCCCGTGTCTTCCGCCGATTCCAGGGTGGCAGACTAGGCTGTGGAGGCACTGGACATTTGGGACCGCATCCAGGATGCCATTCAGGCCTAGAAAGATAGGCTGAGTTCTTCGGCCAATGCCCATCGGCGCCCTGCTCCTACATTTGCTCCTGGTGACCTAGTGTGGCTCTCTGCCCGAAACATCAGGCTACATGTAGAGTCCACCAAGTTGGCACCTCGCTTATTGGGTCCCTTTAAAGTTCTTGAGCAGGTGAACCCGATGGTATACCGCCTAGCCCTTCCGCCTCGCCTTGGTATCACTGACACCTTTCATGTGTCCCTCCTGAAACCCGTGGCCATTTCCCGGTTTTCCGAGTCATCTGCCGGGATGTCGGGTTCATCTAACAATGATCATGAGGTGAACGCCATTGTTGGGTGCAAGGTGGTAAGAGGCAAAAAATTTTATTTGGTGGATTGGAGGGGTTATGGGCCTGAGGATAAGTCCTCTGAGCCTGCTGGGCATGTTCACGCTCCACAGCTCGTCGCTGCTTTTGAGCGCAGCGAGGCCCAAAGAAGGGGGGCTATAGGAGGGGGGGTAATGTTAGGGTTCAAGTTCCCGCTGCTGCACAAGGGGAGTCTTGAACCAGTCCCGCTGTGGTCCCCATTCACCTCCGTCCGCAGTGGAGCCTGCTCAGCTTAGACGTCAGTCCCAGCGTCTCGCCCAGTCTAACAGTGTGCAAAGGATTGCTGCTGTTCCTCCAGGCTCTGCTATTGTGGCCAGTACTGGTTAGCGGCGAGCAGACGTCTTTAGGACAAAGTCCTTGTTTTCCCCTTCTGAGCATGCCCAGAGTGAGATCTCTCATTGGAGATCAGGGGTCACATGCTCAGGTACTGCAGCAGCTCCTATTGGTCCGCCAGGAAGGTCCTGTGACTACTGGTGTTCTGGAACAAGTTTCATTGGTCCTTGTTTCTGGCAGGTCCTGTAGCTGTTACTATAAAAGGGTAGCATGGCTGGGCCGCCATGCGCTAGTATCAATCGTCATATGCTTTGCGCCAGTGTGGTCATGCGTGTGTGTGGTTAGGGCCCGGCTGAAATAAGCCCCTAGAATACCGACTTTATCGGTGAGGAGTTTGTTATGCTAGCTGGTCAGGGTCGGTGTCCTAGATGCCCTAGATTACCGGCATAACCGGTGAGGAGTTTGATTGCCGTATTCAGGGTCTGGCTTTCAGACGCTATAGATTGCGGGTGTCTCCCGCGAGGACATTAGCGCATGATCACGTTCTATGTTGGCTTAGCAGTCAACTGTGTACCTGGGTACCTGACAGGACACAGAAGTTTTATTTGGCCAAATTTTGTGCAAAGCGTCTCATTCATTTTTTTCTAATATTCAAAAGCCATATTGCTATTCATGTTTCATATTTCACATTGACTTGCTTTGGCACGATAGAGTGCAACCTTTTTTTGTATATTGTCTATGGAGGTAGCTGCTCCTGGTTTGCACCTAATTCACACTGGTTTGGATGTGCCAGTCAGTTTTCTTTTACTTCTATGTTAGCTTACTGACCCAGCACTCCGCCCATCACCATGTGGTGATTTTAATTATAGCAGGTTCCTGCTCACCCAGAAAAGGCAAGCTTTACTGACAGAGGTGTCCACATTCACCCAGGAATTCAGATATCAGCCTAATAGAGGTATGTTCACATAGGCAGGGACCCATACGTTCTGAGACCACCTTGACATTGGTGTATGGGCAGGCATTATTTGGCCAAATTTTGTGCAAAGCGTCTCATTCATTTTTTTCTAATATTCAAAAGCCATATTGCTATTCATGTTTCATATTTCACATTGACTTGCTTTGGCACGATAGAGTGCAACCTTTTTTTGTATATTGTCTATGGAGGTAGCTGCTCCTGGTTTGCACCTAATTCACACTGGTTTGGATGTGCCAGTCAGTTTTCTTTTACTTCTAGGACACAGAAGTTTGTCTCAGCTGCTCTGTGACGTAACAGGGTTCGCTTTCAATGCTGGACAGCGCCCTAGCGTGTTTATTTTGCGACTCAGTGGTGTTAAGTGAGTTTGCACACATCGCCATACAGCGCTGCAGCACTCCTTCTAGCGGCTCCGTGGAATAACAGAGTTCGCACATATTGCCACATCGTGTTACGGCGTTTATTTTGGCGACTCTGCGGGATAACAGAGTACGCTTCTTGCGCCATTTTACTAGCATCAGGCTCCGCCTGCACTGTGGACCCCGGGCTGCAACGCACCTCTTTACATCATATATTTGGTGCGTTACGCAGACCCTAACAATATGTACTTGTCACTTTTGCATGTGTTAGTTGTGTCTTCTGAGCAGTTTGTCAGCTTTTGGACACCTTTGAAGTGTTTTCTATGTGTTTTCTATGTGTTTCTCTGTGTTTTTGTTTGCCTGCCATTGGTTTTAACGGTGTTCGACGGTGTTCGATGAACAGTTCAACGAACATGCGGGTGTTCAACGAACCGAACTCGAACACTACGGGCGTGGCCCAACACTACTTCTGATACAGTACCCTTTTTCTGCTTTTTATATTCTGGTCTAATCCAAACTGAGCCTGTGAGCATCTGTGGTTGATTCCGGAAATATATACAGATTTACAATTTTACCCTACACTGTAAACAGATGTACGCTTCTGATACAGTACCCTTTTTCTGCTTTTTATATTCTGGTCTAATCCGAACTGAGCCTGTGAGCATCTGTGTGTGACTCCGGAAATATATACAGAGATTTACAATTTTACCCTACACTGTAAACAGATGTACGCTTCTGATACAGTACCCTTTTTCTGCTTTTTATATTCTGGTCTAATCCGTACTGAGCCTGTGAGCATCTGTGTGTGACTCCGGAACTATATACGAAGATTTACAATTACCCTTACACTGTATACAGCTGTACGTTTCTGATAGAGTACCCTTTTTCTGCTTTTTATATTCTGGTCTAATCTATACTGAGTGAGCGTCTGTATGTGACTCCAGAAACATATACGGAGAATTGCAATTTCCCCTACACTGTATACAGCTGTACACTTCTGATACAGTACCCTTTTTCTGCTTTTTATATTCTGGTCTAATCCATATGAGTGAGCATCTATGTGTGACTTCGGAAATACATAAGGAGATTTACAATTTCCCCTACACTGTATACAGCTGTATGCTTCTGATACAGTACCCTTTTTCTGCTTTTTATATTCTGGTCTAATCCATACTGAGCTTGTAAGTATCTGTGTGTGACTTCGATAATATATACAGAGATTTACAATTACCCCTACACTGTATACAGCTGTACGCTTCTGATACAGTACCCTTTTTCTGCTTTTTATATACTTGTCTAACCCATACTGAGCCTGTGAGCCTCTGTGTGTGACTCCGAAAATATAGATGGAGATCTACAATTACCACTACACTGTATACAGCTGTACTCTTCTGATACAGTACCCTTTTTACCCTTGGCCACGACAGCACCCACTTGGAGAGAGGGAACCGCCCGTAGGAACAGGAAACCTACAGAGATAAAAGAGGGCGGTTTGCCCTCCTCCTCAGTTGGTTTCCTGTTCCTAAAGGGAACCGCAGGATTTTCCTACAGAGAAGAAATACCTGGTCTAAGTAGCCGCCTGTGCAGTCTCCATGTGAACGGCAGGGGCTCCGGTCCAGAAGCAGTGTCGGGGGAGTGCAATATTCCGGCTCCCCCCTCGTCTGAAGCGGTGTTCCAGGAACGTCGGGTCCGGGGAGGGCCGCCCGCTGTTCCTGTGCCATAGCGCACGTGAGGGTCCGGTTATAGCCGCCCAGACCTGCGTGGGAGTGTAGGACCGGAGGGAAGAAGAGAGCCTCCATGTCCTGCAGGAGTGCCAGCAGCAGCGCACGCCGAAAGACACAGCACACAGCGACAGGAAGTGGTAAGAGGGAACTTCTGGGTCACCGGAGGTTCCCTAGCTGAGGCACGCACGCACGGTCCCGAGAGTAGCAGGGACTGCGCTTTGCCTGCTGTACGCTCCCCACCCCCCGGGAATGGCCATACACAAAAAAAAAAGTCTGTACGATGTGGAACTTGAATAGGGGTACGTAAATGAACCCTGGTGACATAGAGCACGCTATCCTCGTGCCACTTCAAAAAAAAAAAAAAAAGTGCCAGCAACCTTTTATAAAAAAAAAAAAAATGTGGCATATGTTTGATGCAATGCAGCGTGGTTTCAGAGCCAGATACTGAGCCACGCAGGCATGTCACGCCTACCCCAGGAGGGGCTTCCGGGGGGGAGGTACCAGAGAGCAGCACAGGTGTTTGGGGCTAATTAAAAGCCCTGCAAGATAGAATATGGCGTGCAAGCATGTCATCTCCAAGACAAGGCACGCGTCCCCTGGCAGAGGATACTGCAGCTCTTTCCAGAGACCACTCTAATAGAGGATCCTCGGACGCAAGCCACAGAACTGATGCCACGAAACCTGTTCCGCCGCCTTCTGAATCGGTACCGGCAGCTTCACTGGGTGAGTTTATGACCATCTGCCTATAAAGCTGACGACATACTCTCTCTCCCTCTATCTCCTTCTGAATCATCCCAGGCTAAAAGAAAAAAAAAAAAAGAATGTGGCCTTTGTAGGTGTCCCCTATCTCAAACCTATACCAAGAGATTGTGCGCAAAATGTATAAAGGAAAAGGTATAGCAAGCGTCTGTTTCAACTTCAGACATTAGAGCTATAATAAGGGAAGAACTACAGGCCCTAAATCAGTCAGCTAATGTACCCACACGCAGGAAAACGAAAAAATTAATAAGTTCCAGCTCAGACTCCGATCCGGAAGAGGTGGTAGTATCAGATACTGCAGAGTCATCCGCGTCCTCATCCTCCTCAGACATAGAGGGACGTTCATGTTTTCCCTTAGAAAATATGGACAGTCTTGTAAAATCTGTTAGGAACACTATGGATTCAGATTTGCTGGGACCACAAACTACTCAGGAGGTAATGTTTGCAGGTCTAGCGGACAGGTAAAGGAGAGCATTTACTGTAATTCCAGCTATTAAAACCTTAATTAAGAAGGAATGGGGTAAACAAGACCAAAGGGGTTATCTTCCTTCAGCCTCAAAGAGAAGGTACCCCTTCAGCGATGAGGAACTGTCAAACTGGTCTAAGGTTCCAAGAGTTGATGCGGCAGTTGCCTCCTCCTCAAAACAATCATCCTTGCCAGTAGAAGATGCAGGAATACTAAAAGATCCCCTTGACTGCAATGCCGAGGCCTCGCTTAAAAGCTGCAGGCACGGTTAAGCCAGCAATAGCCAGTACTTGTATGGGCCGTTCTATGCTGGTTTGGATCGATCAGCTCGACCAGCAGACAGAGCAAAAGATTTCTAGAGACAGAGTATGAGCCGCCATTCCGGCAGTCAGGTGGGCTCAGCTTCACACCCGAGATCTACAGCACCAAATACTGTCAGAAGAGGCCTATGCTAGAGGTCGTTTAACAGATAAAACTCCTTATCCCAGGTAGTCATGAGTTCCCTAGTGTGGTGGTTAGATGAAACTAAATTATCGGAAGGAGTAGACTGAGTAATAACACCTTCTCGTATCATTACTACTGATGCTAGCCCTACAGGATGGGGAGCTCACATGGGGAAGCCTTTTCCCAAGGCCGGTGGGGAAGAGAACAGATACACTACTCTTCAAATTTAAAAGAATTAAATGCGGTGAGTCATGCCCTTTATCATTTCCTCCCGCAGCTACAAGGAGAACATGTAAGAATCCTTTCGGACAACAGCACAGTAATGGCATACCTCAACAGACAAATTAATGTCTTCTACAAGAAAATTTTTTTCCCTAGCCGAAAAACAATTTGTCTCTCTCTCAGCTCTCCACATCAGAGGAGTAGACAATTCGGAAGCGGACTTCCTGAGTCGCCACACCCTACGGCAAGGCGAGTGGTGCCTAAACAGAGCAATATTCAAAGACACTGTGTCACTATGGGGCCTTCCCCAGATAGACCTTTTTGCCTCCAGACAGAACAGGCAACTTCGGAGGTTCGCCTCCCTGAACGTGACAGATCGGCCAGAAATCCTAGATGTCCTCCAAAGCCCATGGCTGTTCAGGCTGGCGTATGCCTTTTCCCTGATCATATTACTACCACAAGTCATGAGAAAAATCAGGGCAAACAAGACACGAGTAATATTGATAGCTCCATTCTGGCCCAAGAGTCCTTGGTTTTCATGGCCACAAACAATGTTGTTGACAGATCCCTGGGTACTTCCCTCAACCCCCAGGCTTCTCTCTCAAGGTCCATTCTTCCACCCCCCAAGTGGACAGTCTCCACTTGACGGCGTGGAACTTGAGGGACCAGAATTTACACCAAGGGTGGAGGAAGTTCCTAGAATTCCATACAAGTCCCAACTCTAGAGAGATCAAGATAAAGTCTATTTTAGAGTTTCTACAAAAGGGGAAAGATCTGGGATTATCCGTTAATACGCTTAGAGTCCAAATATCCGCGCTTGGGGACCTCTATAGTTATAATCTAGTGGGTAACAGATTGAGATCTAGATTCCTCACGGCCTGTGAACGAATTAGACCAGTCCATATATCTAGAATTCCCCCTTGGGATCTAAACCAGGTTCTGGATGCCCTAACAGGTCCGCCATTTGAACCATTAGATTAGATACCCCTTAAAAACATATCTTTAAAAACTGTACTTTTAGTGGCGTTAACCTCAGCTAGGAGGGTCAGCAACATGCATGCATTATCAATAGATCCTCCATTCCTACTATAATTTCAGGATCAGTTAATACTAAAATCTGACCCCTCATATCTGCCAAAAGTGGCCAGGAGATTCCACAGATCGCAGGAAATCCACCTCCTCTCATTTTTTTTTAGTAACCCTTCTTCTCCATTAGAAGAAAAATTCCACGTTAGATGTGAAAAGAGCAGTATTAAAATATATTGAAAGATCGGCTAGCTGGAGGAAGAGTAGGGCTCTTTTTATATCCTTTCAGGGCTGGAGGAGAGGATACGGGGTCACGAAAGCTACCCTATCTCGGTGGATCAGAGATGCGATCTGTTTGGTATATACTACAAGAAATGAAGATCCTCCAGAGGGCATCAGGGCACATTCCACCAGGACTATGGCATCCTCCTGGGCAGAAAGGTGAGACGTCTCAATCGAGTCTATATGTAAGGCCACAACCTGGTCATTTCCTTCAACCTTCTACAATCACTACAGTCTCGATTTATCATCCTCCTCTGACCTAGCCTTTGGTAGAGCAGTCCTCAGCACGGTGGTCCCTCCCAGGTGAAGGTCTCTGAAAGTCTCTCCAAGTGGGTGCTGTCGTGGTGAAGGGTAAAAAGCCGGATTACGTACCTGTAATGCTCTTTTAATGAGTCCACGACAGCACCCACTCAGTTCCCTCCCTGAAAGTTAATAGACTGTGTGTATACCTTCTTAAATGTGATGAAGAACACAGAAAAATATAATTGCCTAATATTGGCGGTCCTCCGGGTACTCTGAAACCCAACTGAGGAAGAGAGGCGGACCGCCCTCTTTTATCTCTGTAGGTTTTCTGTTCCTATGGGCGGATCCCTCTCTCCAAGTGGGTGCTGTCGTGGACTCATTAAAAGAGCATTACCAGTACATAATCCGGCTTTTCCTGCTTTTTATAATCTGGTCTAATCCATACTGAGTGAGCGTCTGTGTGTGACTCCGGAAATATATACGAAGATTTACAATTACTCCTACACTGTATACAGCTGATACAGTACCCTTATTCTGCTTTTTATATTCTGGTTTAATTCATACTGAGCCTGTGAGCGTCTGTGTGTGACTCCAGAAATATATACGGAGATTTAAATTTTACCTATACTATGTACACCTGGTATCTTCTGATACAGTATCTTTTTTCTGCCTTTATTATTACAGTCAAATCCATACTGAGAGAGCGTATGAGTGTGACTCCGGAAATTTATACAATTTTACCCTACACTGTAAACAGATGTACGCTTCTGATACAGTACCCTTTTTCTGCATTTTATATTCTGTTCTAATTCATACTGAGCCTGTGAGCGCCTGTGTGTGACTCCGGAAATATATACGGAGAAATACAACTACCCCTATACTGTATACAGCTGTACGCTTATGATACAGTACCCTTTTTCTGCATTTTATATTCTGGTCTAATCCATACAGAGCCTGTGAGGGTTTGTGTGTGACTCAGGAAATATATATGGAGATTTCAATTTTCCCCTATACTATATACACCTGGTATCTTCTGATACTGTACATTTTTTCTGCCTTTTGTATTACAGTCAAATCCATACTGAGAGAGCGTCTGTGTGTGACTCCGGAAATATATATGGAGACTTACAATTTCCCCTACACTGTATCCAGCTGTACGCTTCTGATACAGTACCCTTTTCTGCTTTTTATATTCTGTTCTAATCCATACTGAGTGAGGGTCTGTGTGTGACTCTGGAAATATATAAGGAGATTTACAATTTCCCTTCACCGTATACAGCTGTACGCTTCTGATACAGTACCACATATCTGCTGGTATTTTTGGTACATTTTCCCAAACATGAGGAAGTATGGTGGAAGAGGCCGCGGACGTGGGCGGGGGGGGTGGCAGCTTGTACTGATGGTGATGGTGGTGGTGCATCTGTTGGTAGTGCCAAAAGCACAATAGCACCTAAGGCAGGAGGTGTTGAACCTGCATCATCGTCTGGCTCCAGAAGGCCTGGAAGTCTCCATTTTCTGGGAGTAGGTAAACCGCTTTTAAAGCCGGAGCATCAGGAACAGGTTTTGGCTTACATTGCTGAAACAGCCTCCAGCTCTGTCGCCTCCTCTTCTGAAGTTTCAAAAAATGCAAGCACTATGTTGTCAGTGCAGGCTCCTGGTCAGGAGCAACACCTTTCCTTGTGTCCTTCACCCCCACCAAAAGTGAAAGATGCGGCAGGCCACACTTCAGATTACTCCATGGAGCTCTTTTCACAAACCATGCCTGGGTTATCAAGTCAAATCCTGAATTCCCCAGTCCAAGATGAATCTGACATGGAGTGCACTTAGGCACAGCCACTGCTATATGATTCTGCTGGTACATTCACCCAGAGCACTACATTGCCCTTGTAGTCTACTGAGCCAGAATCTGACCCTGATGAAACTCAGGTGCCCCTTCCCGCATACTATACCACCTTACACGGTGACACAGAGGAAGGTGCAGATGAAATTGAAGAGGAGGTGATGGATGACCCAGTTGTTGACCCGGATTGACATCCATTGGGGGAAGAGGGCGCCTCTGGCAATAGCTTAGAAGAGGAGGAGGATCTGCAGAAAGCATCAACATCGCAGCTGCCGTTATCTGGCAGGCCCGTAGCAGTCAAAATTGTGTTAAAAAAAAAAAAGAGTTGCAGGATAGCTTGGCCAGATGGTCAAATTAGCACAGCGTGCAAGCCCTGAAAATTTATCCAATGGTAGGTTGAAAGCGCAGCATTTCGAGAGCTCATGGCCTACGCTGTCCCACGCTGTGACCTACCAAGTTGGCACTTCTTTTCTAGAAAAGCCATCACTGCCCTCCACCTGCATGTGAAAGACCGCATTGTCCATGCACTTAAACAATCAGTGAGTGGAAAGGTGCACCTTACAACAGATGCATGGGCCAGTAGGCATGGCCAGGGCCGTTACGTGTCCATCACTGTGCACTTTGTTAATGTGGTGGATGCAGGGTCCACAGGGGACAGCGGCGGTGGGACAGTGCTGCCTAGCCCACAGTGTAGGCAACAGTTGGCTGTAGGTGTTCGACCCTCCTCCTCCTCCAGAAGCAAAAGCTCATTGACAGAGCGCAGTCGCACAAGCACTCCATCCGCAGCTGCCAGTGTTGCACACGAGGTGTCCCACTATCGAACAGCTAGTGGTAAGCGTCAGCAGGCTGATGTCTTTGGGCAACAACAGACACACCACGGAGGTACTACTTGCAGCGAGAAACTGAGTCATGGCTCGGCAGTCAACATCTTGAGCCAGGCAAGGTAGTCAGTGACACCGGAAGTAATTTTGTGGCGGCCAGAGCCCTGGCAAAACTCAGACACATACCTTGCCTGGCTCACACCTTGAATCTGGTGGTGCAGTGCTTCATAAACAATTATCCGGAGTTAACAGCCCTGCTCCATAAGGTGCGAAGACTGTGCTCGCATATCCGTCACTTGCCAGTAGACTCCAGCCGTATGCAGAGGCTGCAGCGATTGCTCCACCTCTCCAAGCACCGCCTAATCATAGACGTTGCAACAAGGTGGAACTCCACCATGCACATGGTTGAGAGTCTGTGTGAACAGAGGCAGGCTGTAATGCATTTGTGGGAGTATACATGAGCAGGCAGTTTGAGGGCAGACATCGAGTTGTCGGGTGTGCAGTGGTCAAAGCTGAAAGACCTCTGTAAAGTCCTTCAGTGTGTTGAGGAATGCACACGGCTGGTTAGCGCAGATGACGCCATCATAAGCATGAGCATCTCACTTATGCATCTGCTCATGCAAACTTTGATGCACATTAAGGATCAGGCGTCTGCAGCGGAGGAGGAAGAGGAGTAGGAGGAGGGAATTCTTGATGACAGTCAGCCATTGTCTGCTCAGGGAACTGTCCTGGATGAGGTGGAGGTAGAAGATGAAGAGGAGGAGGAGGGTAATGATTATTTTGGGGAGGTTGATGCTTCTCAGGGGGCAAGAGACAATGTTGGCCTGCCAAGGTCAGGTACAAGGTTTGTGCTTGACTGGAGGGATGTGGATTTTCAGAAAGTGCTCCTCCACCCACAACTGGCAGTGCATCATTGGTATGTGTTAAAGGGGCCCACTGAGACTCTTTGGCCCGGGGCCCACGAAAACCTGGAGCCAGCCCTGCCCCCCCCCCACAATTTTAGCCAAATAATCCTCAGTTTTCAATGCGTAACTATTACTATAAAGTAAATTAAGGTTGACAAGCTTAAGTAATAAGAATTGATGTCGTTGGCATTGAAATGGGCACTGTAGGTGTGTTCACTGTCCTCCACTCCCTGCCGACTTTTCTTCCCCATTGGCTTCGACTTTTTCCGATAGTCGGCCGATTTCGTTCGACTCGACTTTTGTGAAAGTCAGGTGGTCCAAAACCCGACTCGACCCTCCCAGAATCAAAGTTGCTCATCTCTACTGTTAAATGCTACAATGACATTTCACAGTAAATGCATTTATATTGGTTGAAAGCAATGGTAACGTTGAAAATCGCATCGAAAACACTACGTGTGAACATAGACAAATTGGTGGAGGAACTTTTTCACTTTGGGTTAATTATTTTGCCTTATATAAAAGTCATTAGCCTGGAACGGATGTTCGTTGACATATTTCCCATGAAAATCCATTTTGGTTTCATTGTTGTATGTTTTTTGGTGAGCCTGTAAACTTGGTGTAAGACTCTGACAACATTGCTCACAGCTGCAATCTGGGAGTCAGAAATGCTTCCAGGGGCATTCCCCATAATGTTCTGATGTCATTTGAGCAGTGTTTACATTATTTACAGACATTTTTAGACTTTAAAAGGACCCTCGTGGGGGATCACGGCAAAATTGCTCGATTTTTCCATAGACTTACATTCGGCTCTTTGCTCAGGTCGAGTACCGGAGTATTACAATTTGCTCGACTCGAATAATGAGCACCCTAGCATTTTAGTGCTCGCTCATCACTAGTTGCAGCTGGAGTCTTCCACCCCAGCCCAGATGGTAGAGTGGGTTGACATAGTTCAATTAATCCACTTCTTTCCTAGGCTGATGCAGATCTGGGTTGCTCAGGGGATCTCCGATATCCGTACAACCTGGTTGGCCTAGTGGAAAGGTACCAGGTGGTTGAGGTCCCTAAGGAATCTGGTTGTTGCTGCATCCCCATACTGGAGTACCAAGACGGAGCCTGAATCTCAAAATAGGGATAATAGAGACAACTAGGGGGAGTCAAAGGCACCAAGGGGTTGCTGAGAGGTTGACTAAGGATGCTAGCAAAGACTTATTCTGTTAGAGATGTCACAGTCCTGAACACATAGCCACCCACTACCCTGTGTCCTCTGAACAGAATGACTGCAGCATAGTGAGATGCGTTAATACTAAGCCCACACCAGAGGCTGGATAGGCAATCAACCCAGTGAGGGGCCACAGGCAATGGGGTACTGCGTTTTGGACTCTTGAATTAAGGAAGTTTCCACACTAGTTTATCCCTGTAAAGTTTGTGGGCATCCACTCTATTCACAGGGATGCCAAAGAATACCTCATTGCCAGAATTACTACAAAAATGAACCATGGCACTGAGGCCCATGAGGTTGGGGAATCAAAGACCCAGTGATCATGGAGCAGGACTTTAGCCTTTTCTGGGGCTTATGGGGAAAGGCGGAGGTGCCCACTTACTTAGGCAGGAGCCAGTTCACCCATGAAGAATTCCAATTACAGTTGTAGGAAGATGAGTACCCCATATGTGTCCTTACTGGCGACGAGGACAAGATGGTGACCCATGAGAACGAGATGCCCGAGTAGGGGGATTTCTGTGATGGATTTGGGGACTGGTTCATGACAGACGTTATGTTAAATGGGGCATGGGACAATGAGACAGTGATAAATGGGGTTTCCCAAGAGCAGGGGGCCGTCACCAGGTTTCCTTATTTTGCCGTCAATGAGGATTTGCTCTATTTTGTCACTAAGCTGAGTGAGGAAATATTAGAGCAGCTTCTAGTACCCAGACCCTATATGTGTAGGGTGTAGAGTTGAGCGATACTTTCCGATATCCAAAAGTATCGGAATCGGAATGGTATCGCCGATACCATTAAAATATCGGCGATACCCGATACCGATACAGGAAGTCCCATGTAAGTCTATGGGAACAAAATATCGCAACTAAAAAAACCTCTTTCTTTCCTTGTAAACACTAAATATACACACATAGAATACATATATATATATATATATATATATATATATACATGTCATTGTGACATATATATATATACATATATGTATAGTTTATACACTTCTACATAGTAAAATATCCTCTGATTCAATTGCCGGGTAAAGCCGGCTTCTGTGAAAAGACAGAAGCACGCGACATGAAATGACACTTGGTGTACATAGGGTTAACCATGTCTTTTCATGTCCTTTGCTATCTGATTTGCACAAACAATTACATCAGTCTATGTGTGCAAAATTTCACACCTGTAGGGGTTAATTAAAGGTGTAAATTAGTTGTAAAAAAAACGGACTTTTTTGCTACGAATTTACACCTTTAATTAACCCCTACAGGTGTAAAATTTGCACACTTACACTCATGTAATTGTTTGTGCAAATCAGATATCAAACTACATGAAAAGACATGGTTAACCCTATGTACACCAAGTGTCATTTCATGTCGGGTTCTGCATTTTCACAAAAGCCGGCAATTGAATTAGCGGCTATTATACTATGTAGAAGTGTATGAACTATAAATATATATATATATATGTGTCACAAATTCAATGACATGTATATATATATATTAGGTGTAAAATTGCTGAAAAAAAATGTGTGGGCTCCCGCCCTATTTTCGCAACCAGACAGACAAAGCCAGTGAGTGGGGGCAGATAATAATAGCCCAGAGAGGGACCATTTTTTTTGGCCCCCCCCCGGCTACTTAACATCTGCCCCCAGACACCCCAGAAAGGGCAAATCTCTAATTAGATTTGCCCTTTCTGGCACTTTGCCCGTCTATTCCCATTGCCCTGTAGCGGTGGCGAATGGGTTAATAAGGGGTTAAAATGACCTTGCAATTGAAAGGTCACTTTAAGCCAGGTTAATAATTGAGAGCTGTCAATTAGACAACTATGAATTATTAATCCTATTGTATGAAAGAAAAATCAAACACACACACTTTAATAAAAAAGAAGTTTAATGAAATAATCACACAGTTTTTGACCATATTTTATTTACCTGCTAAAACCATTTCCTGTAATAAAAATAAAATAATAAAGCAAAATTATTCTTACCAATCCGATGCACAGTCAGGTCCCACGGTGTAATCCTTCAGAAAGGGTTAATGTTTACTGCAGGGACCGCAGCTAATGCTGCAGCCTCACAGTAAACCCCCAAATGAATGAGCTCCTCTCCTGGCTGACAGGAGAGGAAGTGGAAAGCTTAATTGATTGCTTTCCACTTTCACTTCAGGTCAGCCAGGGACACCATCAGTGATGTCAGAGGGAACTGATTAACAAAAATAGGGGTTCCCTTCGGAAAAAAATGGCGTGGGGTCCCCCCTATTTTTGTTAACCAGCCAGATGAAGCAGACCGCTGAGGCCTGGATTTTCAGGCTGTTAAGGAGCCAAGATCCATGGACCTTGCCAGCCTGATAATACCAGGCCACAGCAGTCTGCATATCTTGGCTGATTAACAAAAATAGGGGATCCCCTCGAAAAAAATTGGCGTGGGGTCCCCCCTATTTTTGTTAACCAGCCAGATGAAGCAGACCGCTGAGGCCTGGATTTTCAGGCTGTTAAGGAGCCAAGATCCATGGACCTTGCCAACCTGATAATACCAGGCCACAGCAGTCTGCATATCTTGGCTGATTAACAAAAATAGGGGATCCCCTCGAAAAAATTGGCGTGGGGTACCCCCTATTTTTGTTAACCAGCCAGATGAAGCAGACCGCTGAGGCCTGGTTTTTCAGGCTGGTAAGGATCCAATATCCATGGACCTTGCAAGCCTGATAATACCAGGCCACAGCAGTCTGCTTAGCTTGGCTGGTTAACAAAAATAGGGGATCCCCTCGAAAAAAAAACGGCGTAGGGGTCCCCCTATTTTTGTTAACCAGCCAAGTAAAATGCAGACTGCTGCGGCCTGGTATTAAAAGACTGTCAAGGCCCATGGATTTTGGCCCTCAACAGCCTGATAATACCAGGCTACAGCAGCCCCACATTTAGCGCATCAAAAGATGTGCCAATTGTGGCACTTTACCCGGCTCTTCCCACTTGCCCTGTAGCGGTGGCAAGCGGGGTAATAAGGGGTTAATGTCACCGTTGATTGCACGGTGACAATAAGCCCGGTTAATAATGGAGAGGTGTCAATAAGACACCGATCCATTATTAATCTCAAAGTTTTTAAATGTGTAAAAAAAAGACACAGCACGAAAAAAGTCTTTTAATGAAATAAAAGAGACAACACAGTTTTCATTTTTTTATTACTCTCTCATTCCTGCGACGCCATCGATCTCCTGTAAAAAAATAAAAAAACAAACCAACAGTATACCACCTGTCCGACGCAGTCCATAGTAACGATAGTCCCACGACGATCCAGCTCTGCTACATCGGAATGACAGGCAGAGCCTGACATCCCGGCGCAGCACAGCTGCTTACCAGCTTCCCCGGCGGTGACGTCATCGGACTGCTTTACGGCCGCGATTACCCAGCAGTCACTGCAGTTATCGCGAGAAACTGCATGTGACCGCCGGGGAGAAGAGGATGGCGGCCATTAAGCAGTCCGGGATTTGACCGCCGGAGATCTTCTGCCGGGTAAGTGCCGCTGACTCCTGACAGACCCGACCGACGGACACTGACAGTGACAGTGACAATTCTGATTCCGGTATCCGATATGACGAAAATATCGGTACTCGGAATCGGAATTCCGATACAGATTATATCGGCCGATACCTGATATTTGCAGTATCGGAATGCTCAACCCTAGTAGGGTGGTAGACCTGATTCATTTTCATGTCTTTGGTGGGCATCTGGGAATAGGCAAAACACAAGAGCGGGTCCTTCAGTATCTCTAATGGCCTAGATAGCACCAAAATTTTAATTACTGCTGGTTCTGCTGATCCTGCCCTTTTCATGTCAGCTAACTGCTCCCTTATCCTACTTCTACAGTCCCCTAGTGCCATTGCTCATTATAGAAATCTCGTGTGACCGGATGGTCATGCACTTTGCAGGGCCAATAGTTGAGTCTGCTAGGGGGCACCAATACATCCTGGTGGTGATTGACTATGCAACACGGTACCCAGAGGTGGTACCACTGAGAAATTCCTCAGCCAGTTGTATAGCCCAAGAACTGGGCAATTTTTGCCTCCCAGAAGGCCTGCCAAAGGAGATCCTGATGGACCAGCAAACTCCTTTTATGTTCAAAGTGAGGAAGGAGTTGTGTAAGGCTCTGCAAATTAAACAACTCAGGACTTTGATGTACCATCCTCAGATGGATAGCCTGGTAGAGAGATTCAATAAGATCTTGAAATCTGTGCTTAAGAAGGTTGTGGAGAAAGAGGGCTGAGACTGGGATTTCCTACTACCATACCCGCTGTTCTCTATTAGGGAAGTCCCACAGGCCTCCTTGGGATTCTCTTTGTTCAAGTACCTTCAGGATTTTCTGGATATTGCGAATGAGACCTGGGAAGCAGAGATTACATGCCAACGGAGAGTCATCTAGCATGTGAACCAGATGCAGGAGCAGATCGCAAGGGTGATGCCGATTGTGAAGCAGAGACTCCTTCAATCACAAGAGGCCCAGACAAGGGTCTTCAATTGGTTGGTGAAGCTGATACAGTTTAGCCCTGGACAACAGGTATTGGTGTTGGTCTCCACAGTCTAAATTAAATTGATGGCCAAATAGCAGGGGCCATATGATGTGGTTGAAGAGCTGAGTGATGTCAACTACAAGATGCACCAAACAGAGAGAAGAAAGTAATACCAGGTGTACAACGTCAATATGTTAAAAATGTGGCGAGACATGCAACTGGTGGAAGCTACATTCCTGGGGGCAAATTCTGAAGCCAGGATTGAGAATATCACAATGGCAGAAACACTGTCACCGGCCCTTAAGCAACAGTGTCTAGAACAGCTTCAGAGGAAACAGGACCTGTTTTCGGAGCTACCATGATGCACGCAGATTTCGATCTTGAATCCTGAAAGGACCACAGGTGTTGGTGAAGCAAAAGCCCTATAGGATTCCCGAAGCCCGCTGTAATGTGATCTTGAAGGAGGTGATGAGAATTTTGAGCCTGGGCATCATCAAGGAATCATAGAGCGGCTGATCCAGACCCACATTCCTGATGCCTAAGCCTGATGGAGAATGGCACTTTTGTAATGAGTACAGGAAGCTAAATGAGGTATATAATTTTGATCCTTATCCGATGCCCTCATTGAGTGGCTAGGGTCATCACCCTGGACCTAATGAAAGGGTACTGGCAAATCCTCCTATCTCCAAGTGTCAACAAAAAACAGCCTTCTCAACATCTGAAGGTGGCACTTTACCTGGATGCCGTTCGGAATGCAAGGAACCCCATTTACCTTTCAGAGGGACATAGAGCGAGTCTTAGCCCCTCACAAAAATTACGCTTCAGTTTTCCTGGGTGATATTGCGATCTTTAGCACAGATTAGGAAAGTCATCTGCAAAAGGTCCAGGCGGTTCTATATGTGTGTTATCCCAATAAATTGATGGGGAGAAACATCCAGTTCTATACCCGAGTAAGAAACTTTGCTCCTATAAAAACAACTATGTCACCGTAGAGAAATAATTCTTGGCCATTGGTAGACAATTAACACTCTGAGGCACTACCTTTTAGGCTGAAAATTCAGAATAATATTAGATCATGCGCCCTTGAGATGAATTAGGTAAAAGAAGGGGAGGTGACTTGGTTGTTTCTAGAACACCAGGACTTTAGGTATCATGTAGAGCACAGGCCAGGGAAACAAAGTGGTATCACAGTTTTCCTGTCCAGACTTCCCTGTTTTGTGACTAAAGGTGCCAAAACGTAAAGTGTTGTATCGGTGATATGGTTCACTGAAACTATTAGCATCAGTGATTTGATACCTAGACGTATTCTCCAGCAGAGAAAATGTTACTCATGTTTATAGTAAACTGAATCATGTGTTTTTATCAATCCTGAGGGGGCAGATCCCTCAGCTACCCAGACTATATATTATTTTGTTTTGTTTATCTGTTTTGCCCGAAAGGTCATGTTTATTTTTACTTCACATTGGTTTATGCCACTTGTATATAATAAAAAATTGGAAGATTTAAAGAGACAGTGTTCCTGTGTCTACCTCCGAGTGCAGTCGAGTGAGTAGATCTACCACATAAGCATAATTTTTTATTTTAACAAAAAGTTAATAATTCATACAAAAATGCACAAATTGGCATATGGATTTACAGTGTTGAGTGGAATTGTGACAATGTCGATAGTTTATAGATTTGAGGTAATTCTATTTAAATAACAAGTGTGAAAATTGTCCTGTCTGCTAGAGGTCCAAAGTATTAGAACACATTAGAAACCAGTCAATGTGACAAATTACCAACAAAATACTCCATGGGAAATCTTTATAGTATGTTCCTTAAACATATAACATTTTATTAATAATATATCTTCCAGCATCAGTAAATATCTAAAGAAGGTAATGTCACAGGTATTCTAACTATATCAGGATAGCGAAGCAGAAACATACAAGGAACAATAAAATGTCTACAAATAAGATTGAAGATAAAAATAAAACAGATACGTGTATTAAAAAAACATGCATCTAGGTAATAAATCCAATTTAATAGAAAAGAAAATGTGGAAACTTGTTGCTTCTATGGATACATAAAAAATGATTTTTTTCATTATTGAAAAAAGTTTCAAATGTCAGGACTGTACTAATGTCATGTTTTGTTGTAATATTTCATGAGGTGAAACTAATTTTCATTGTTCTCGACATGAATCATTCTTCATGTTACATTACATTTTCAAACAGTTGCAATGACCTCATAATATTGTCATCCTAAAAGAAAAGAAAACAAACAAAGTTAAAATGCAAAGTAAGATTACTATACTTTTAGTAAATACTGCTTTACAAAGTAAATCATATCCCAAAAAATTGTTATGTTAGACTAGAGAACAGAATATTTTAAGTCTTTCATAGATCTACTTCAAGACCAACTTCTTTTGGTCTGTGTGCTGTTGGTGTGTAAAGGACAACACACAGACAGCATTCTGACATACACACGTGGTCAAAATTGTTGGTAGCCCTCGTTTAATGACAGAAAAACCCACAATGGTGACAGAAATAACTTTATTCTAACAAAAGTAATAAAAAATCAGAAATCTATGAAAATGAACAAATGAAAGTCAGACATTGCTTTTCAACCATGCTTCCACAGAATTTTTTTAAAATTAAAACTCATGAAATAGGCCACACACAGGCTAGCAAGCTCAGAGAATGGTCTAACAAGCTGGTATGTCAATGCAGAACAGACAGATTGTTAAGCTTTGCAAAGCGATCAGACTGAAAAAAGAGAAAGTCCCATTGAGGGACTAAGTAAAAAAGTAAAAATAAAACAAACAAAATTCTAAATATATTTAATAAAAAAAAAATCAAATAATTAATATATATAAATATGTTCTGTACAAAGTTGAAAGTGCTGACAAAAAAATCACACAGAAATCAATGGAAAAAATTTTTATTAGCCAATGAAGGCCTGCATTTGGAGTCACACACAAAATTAAAGTGGAATGTAATGTCAAAATGATGCTCAGTATTGTGTGTGGCTTCTACGTGCCTGTATGACCTCCCTACAATGCCTGGGCATGCTCCTGATGAGGCGGCAGAAGGCCTCCTGAGGGATTTCCTTCCAGACCTGGACTAAAGCATCTGCCAACTCCTGGACAGTCTGTGGTGCAGGTGGATGGAGCGAGACATGATTTCCCAGATGTGCTCAATCGGATTCAGGTCTGGGGAATGGGCAGGCCATTCCATAGCTTCAATGCCTTCATCTTGCAGGAAATGCTGACACACTCCAGCCACATGAGGTCTGGTATTGTCCTGCATTAGGAGGAACCAAGGGCCAACCACACCAGCATATGGTCTCACAAGGGGTCTGAGGATCTCATCTCGGTACCTAATGGCAGTCAGGCTACCTCTGGTGAGCACATGGAGGGCTGTGTGGCCCTTCAAAGAAACGCCGCTCCACACCATCACTGACCCACTGCCAAACCGGTCATGCTGAAGGATGTTGAAGGTAGCAGATTGCTCTCCTCGGCGACTTTAGACTCTGTCACATCTGTCACATGTGCTCAATGTGAACCTGCTTTCATCTGTGATGAACACAGGGTACCAGTGGCGAATTTTGCAGTGCTCTGGCAGTGCTCCTCCTGTCCTCCTTGCACAAAGGCGGAGGTAGTGGTCCTGCTGCTGCGTTGTTGCCTTCCTACGGCCCCCTCCACATCTCCTGGTGTACTGGCCTGCCTCCTGGTAGCGCCTCCAGCCTCTGGACACTATGCTGACAGACACAGCAAACCTTCTTGCCACAGTTCGCATTAATGTGCCATCCTGGATGAGCTGCCCTACCTGAGCCACTTGTGTGGGTTGCAGAGTCCGTCTCATGCTACCATGAGTGTGAAAGCACAATCAACATTCAAAAGTGACCAAAACATCAGCCAGAAAGCATTTGTACTGAGATGTGGTCTCTGGTCCCCACCTGCAGAACTACTCCTTTATTGAGTGTGTCTTGATAACTGCCAATAATTTCTATCTGTTGTCTATTCCATTTGCACAACAGCATGTGAAATTGATTGCCAATCAGTGTTGCTTTCTAAGTGGACAGTTTGATTTCACAGAATTTTGATGTACATGGAGTGATATTCCGTTGCTTAAGTGTTCCCCTTATTTTTTGAGCAGTATAATATATATATATATATATATATATATATATATATACACAGTACAGACCAAAAGTTTGGACACACCTTCACATTCAAAGATTTTTCTGTATTTTCATGACTATGAAAACTGTAGAATCACACTGAAGGCATCAAAACTATGAATTAACACATGTGGAATTATACATTACACTTTACAAAAAAGTGTGGAACAACTGAAAATATGTCTTATATTCTAGGTTCTTCAAAGTAGCCACATTTTGCTTTGATTACTACTTTGCACGCAAAAAAGGTGAACGGTTGGACTCTACATGCCTAGTTCCCACCGTGAAGCATGAAGGAGGTGGTGTGAAGGTGTGGGGGTGCTTTGCTGGTGAGACAGGCAGGATCTGGGGATCTCATCATCTGTTGAACAGATCTTATGATGAGATCCCCACATCCTGCCTGTCTCTCTTCGTGAGAGCCGGGTATTGAATAGAGAGCTGCATAGCTGATGAGATCCCCAGATCCTGCCTGTGTCTCTCCGTGAGAGCCGGGTATTGAATGGAGCGCTGCATAGCTGATGAGATCCCCACATCCTGCCTGTCTCGCTCAGTGAGAGCCGGGTATTGTATGCAGCGCTCTATACAATACCCGGCTCTCACTCCAACAGATCACGCGGCTCGATGCGTCGCAGTTCTGAAGACTCTCCCGAGAACGAGTTACAGTACCTGCTGCTGTAAGCTGACCGCCGGAAATTAGGTCAACGGTCATTTCCAGCGGTCAGCTGACTTACAGCATGTCACTTCCAGTGGAACGTGACGTGTGGCTGCCAGAAAGTGTGGAAGGTCCCTGGGGTTACCGCATGTACGATTCTAATGCTGGAAAGTAAACCTCCCGGCCACGACAGCGGGACAGGTACCCAGCCCTATGTAGATAACAGCATTCACTCTGTCCCCACGCAGACCCATGCACATAATGGCACCGCTCCTTCCCCCCTGCTGCCCCAAGCATACAGCTCCCGCAAGTAACATGACCCTTGTACATGCGTGGCTCCGCTCTTTGTAGCCCCGTACACATACGGCTCCACTCTGTACAACTCGTACACATGCGGCTCCACTCCGTACACCTCGTACACACGCGGCTCTGCTCCGTACACCTCGTACACACGCGGCCCCGCTCCGTGCACCTCGTACACACGCGGCTCTGCTCCGTACACCTCGTACACATGCAGCTCCACTCCATGTTGTGGACTGATATCTCGAGTATCGCTCACACGACTGTTAATACTGAATAGATTGCAACAGACAGGAGACAGCAGTTGTCAACTATGGTTACAAATTACTTCTCCTCCCCTATCGATCTTCTCCCTCACAGTTCATTCCACTTTGACTACTTTGCCTGTAAACTGGACACCTGGCCTGAATTGGCACAATATGGCTTACAGGAGCTCGCTTGCCCTGCTGGTAGTGTGCTATCAGGAAGAGGCTTCAGTGCTGCTGGATTAATCCTGACAGAAAGAAGGACATGGCTGTCAACTAGAGTTGAGCGATACTTTCCGATATCCAAAAGTATCGGAATCGGAATGGTATCGCCGATACCCAAAAAATATCGGCGATACCCGATACCGATACCGGAAATCCAATGTAAGTCTATGGGAACAAAATATCGGAATTAAAAAAACCCCATTCTTGCCTTGTTGGTTAATTGTACATGAAGGAAAACAACAAAGAGTAATGTAGAATGTATTGGGGAAGGTTGAGGAGACATTAAAGGCATAGATGTTTAACCCAATCAAATGGAATAGCATAAATATATTTTTTTTTAAAGATGTTCGGATTGACGAAGAAATTGACAATGTTGTTAACGTTTTTTCTATTTTGGCAAATATGTATATTTCACAATTTCCATGCTCTTCACCTTTTTAACTTTTGACACACTTTCTCCTTCATAATCTTCAGCAGCATCATCTTTTTCATCAAATTATTCTTCATCTTCACCTTCTTTATCTTCTTCTTAAACTTCTTGCTATTCATCTTTTTGTTAACATTACTCATATTCTTCTTATTCAACTATTATTCTTCTTCATATTGTACTTCATCTTCTTCATCATATTCTTATTTGTGACAGAGATTCCTGTACTTGTAATCTGTAAAAGTATGAATTTTTCATCCTTCCGTTCTTGCTGTCACAAAAGATTTAAATTACAACAGTATTTGTCCGTGTTCAGTTTAGCCTGCAGCAGCAGGCATTTTCCAGGGGCACCACGAGGAGGAACGGACTCACCCCCATACACTGCTTAGTCTTCTTCTGCTTATAATTAAGAGCATATATTTTGCTCTTCATTTTGGTCTTATACTTCATGTTCTTCTGCTTTTTGATCTTCTGCTTATTGTTCTTAAGTCTCTTGTTCTGTATCTTGTAGTTTGTCTTAACCTTCTTAGTCCTGTTGGGTAATCTTTTATTTCTTCTTTGTGATGGTGTTTAGGCTGGTTGGCTTGATGCTCGTCGTCCTTGTGGTCGTCATCTTCTTCGGGGTGGTCATCAGGGTCGTCGTCTTCATTGTTAGAGATCCAGAGTGATTACCCAAAAAAACATTTAAAAAATCTTCAATTTGTAAATGTAGCAGAAGGTACAAGAGCCAATGCAAGTAACGAGGACCAGCTGACTGTGCTGGAACCCGGAGGGGCAGCAGAAGGAAAAGAGCCAATGGCACAACCGAGGACCAGCTGACGTTACTGGGACACGGTTACTAAGCAGGAGGTACCTGTGCTCCAAAGCACTACCAAGGACCAGCAGACGTTGCTGGAACTCGGATACCGAGATGGAGGCACCTAGGCCAAAGGCACTGCGGAGAACCAGTTGACGGTACTGGAACCCGAACGGGTAGCAGAAGGTTCAAGAGCCAATGCAAGTAACGAGGACCAGCTGACTGTGCTGGAACCCGGAGGGGCAGCAGAAGGAAAAGAGCCAATGGCACAACCGAGGACGAGCTGACGTTACTGGGACACGGTTACTAAGCAGGAGGTACCTGTGCTCCAAAGCACTACCAAGGACCAGCAGACGTTGCTGGAACTCGGATACCGAGATGGAGGCACCTAGGCCAAAGGCACTGCGGAGAACCCGTTGACGGTACTGGAACCCGGACGGGTAGCAGAAGGTACAAGAGCCAATGCAAGTAACGAGGACCAGCTGACTGTGCTGGAACCCGGAGGGGCAGCAGAAGGAAAAGAGCCAATGGCACAACCGAGGACCAGCTGACGTTACTGGGACACGGTTACTAAGCAGGAGGTACCTGTGCTCCCAAGCACTACCAAGGACCAGCAGACGTTGCTGAAACTCGGATACCGAGATGGAGGCACCTAGGCCAAAGGCACTGCAGAGAACCAGCTGACGGTACTGGAACCCGGACGGGTAGCAGAAGGTACCCATGGAAATTTAAGTTGACAGGCCGCGAGCCGGCCGCAGTTACCGAATCCCACAGTACTACAGTGGGTGATTGTCCTATTGTCACAACGGAAACAGCCTTTATTTGCATATCCCGCAGCACACATAGGAAGCACCTAAACTCCAGGCACCATAGAGTCGGCTAACCCGACCGCAACACGACAAGACAACTTATTGGAGGCTAAGTGACGTTTACACTGACAGGAAACAGATGGCGTGCTGTAACCAGTCTGGGCAGGAGTGAGTACCCGTGCCAATGACACTTCCGAGCAACAACTGTCGGTGTTGGAGCCCAGGGATGAGAAGAGAACCGGTTGGAGGCAGCAGGACTTTTTGCCATTCACACAGCAGGGGAACAGCTGACATTACTGAACCCCAGTAACACAGGAGCAAGTGTTGACTGTGCTAACAGCACTTCCGAGCAACAACTGGCGGTGTTGGAGCCCAGGGATGAGAAGAGAGCAGGGTGGAGGCAGCAGGACTTTTTGCCGTTCACATAGCAGGGGAACAGCTGACATTACTGAACCCCAGTAACACAGGAGCAAGTGTTGACTGTGCTAACAGCACTTCCGAGCAACAACTGGCAGTGTTGGAGCCCAGGGATGAGAAGAGAACAGGGTGGAGGCAGCAGGACTGTTTGCCGTACACACAGCAGGGGAACAGCTGACATTACTGAACCCCAGTAACACAGGAGCAAGTGTTGACTGTGCTAACAGCACTTCCGAGCAACAACTGGCAGTGTTGGAGCCCAGGGATGAGAAGAGAACAGGGTGGAGGCAGCAGGACTGTTTGCCGTACACACAGCAGGGGAACAGCTGACATTACTGAACCCCAGTAACACAGGAGCAAGTGTTGACTGTGCTAACAGCACTTCCGAGCAACAACTGGCGGTGTTGGAGCCCAGGGATGAGAAGAGAACAGGGTGGAGGCAGCAGGACTGTTTGCCGTACACACAGCAGGGGAACAGCTGACATTACTGAACCCCAGTAACACAGGAGCAAGTGTTGACTGTGCTAACAGCACTTCCGAGCAACAACTTGCGGTGTTGAAGCCCAGGGATGAGAAGAGAGCAGGGTGGAGGCAGCAGGACTTTTTGCCGTTCACACAGCAGGGGAACAGCTGACATTAGTGAACCCCAGTAACACAGGAGCAAGTGTTGACTGTGCTAACAGCACTTCCGAGCAACAACTGGCGGTGTTGGAGCCCAGGGATGAGAAGAGAGCAGGGTGGAGGCATCAGGACTGTTTGCCGTACACACAGCAGGGGAACAGCTGACATTACTGAACCCCAGTAACACAGGAGCAAGTGTTGACTGTGCTAACAGCACTTCTGAGCAAAAACTGGCGGTGTTGAAGCCCAGGGATGAGAAGAGAGCAGGGTGGAGGCATCAGGACTGTTTGCCGTACACACAGCAGGGGAACAGCTGACATTACTGAACCCCAGTAAAACAGGAGCAAGTGTTGACTGTGCTAACAGCACTTCCGAGCAACAACTGGCAGTGTTGAAGCCCAGGGATGAGAAGAGAGCAGGGTGGAGGCAGCAGGACTTTTTGCCGTTCACACAGCAGGGGAACAGCTGACATTACTGAACCCCAGTAACACAGGAGCAAGTGTTGACTGTGCTAACAGCACTTCCGAGCAACAACTGGCGGTGTTGGAGCCCAGGGTCAAGGAGGATGTTTAAATACTAGATCAAGTATTTTCCTTGTTACGTGTCAATTAAAAATGTCTATACTCCAAACAAGAGAAATATAACCTTTAGTACCATAAGATGATGATTTTACTTTAAAAAATATATGTAAATTAATAATTTACAAACATAAACGCATACATTAACATGTTGAAAAGCAATGCAAACCACAATAAAAATAGGTTAAATAATCTGCTATACGGTTTTAAATAAAAGCATACAAGTACATATCAGAATCCATTAATGATGGATAAGTAACAGTATGTACACCATTTTTATTGTATAGACAATGAATGGCTGACTTAAAAACATAATCAGCATTACAAGTTATCTGTGACATTCATAAAACTTTACATTTGCTGAATAATATCACTAAAAAGTTTTTAAAAATATCTAAAATTTCCATCATGTAATACTGATAATATGTGCCAATCATTTATATTAACAAACCAAAACCTTTAAAAAGTGCATAGTGCATAGTGAAAACAGCTATTTATGCCTGACTGTGGACTTGCAAGCATGACAACGGATAGATAAGGTATATATAGATGAGACTGCATAGCCACAGATGGTGAATGGCGATGTAATACTGTACCTCAATAAAGTGTGTGTTACTACTACATACTTTTTTTTATATAGCTTTATAAAAGGTTACGTGCATGTATGGTTGCGCCTTTGTTTGGACGCACAGACTGGCTTCCTGCTGTGACGCGTTGGGTATTGGAGCGTCTGTGCGTCTTATGACGCAGACTAACATTCACGGTGCGCATCGTTCATCATCGCAAGCGTACCGACAACACAAAGGCGTTGTCATGACTGCTTTACTCAGTAAACATGCACCTATGATGAAACATACACGCATGTGCCCTATTACATAACAAGCTACAAGAAAAATGTGTGTGAGGTGTGACACAGTTGTTTTGTTAAGGTACAGTATTATATCGACATTGTACAGGTGTCGCTATTCAGTCTGATAAATAGATATCATTCACCTATTCTATCAGTTGTCGTTCTTTCAGCACCACTTACAGGTATATATTTTGCTATTGTGACTATGCACTATTGACTTTAACAAGGTAATGCATGATTTTTGTTACCGATTATCATGTTACATGAAGGACCTTTATGATATGGGCTGTTAAATTTCTAATTAAATATGTATTTTTTAAAATGACACAAATATAAGTAATGTTGAAGAGGACTATTCCTACATGCATTGTTTGCACAATATTACAGGTGTACATCACGTCCCTTAATCAACATTGGATTATTATATTTACTTGTATGCTTTTATTTAAAAGCCAAGAACACTGAAGTCTAACCTTCGCACTGCAGCTGTTGTCAAAGTTCATCCCACATTATGCATTTCCAACATTGCAGCATTTGAGTCATGATGTGAGTTGGATTTGTCTAAGCTATGGAGTGACAAGGTTGACCATCAGTATCCTATAGCATAAGTAGGCTTTTGTGTTAGCATTTGTTTTCGACATGTGCATATCTGAAATAATATGTCACAATTATTTTGTTACAGATTTGTGACAAAGACTAATCATTTTATGGTTTTAAAGCTGACGTTTCAATTGTTTACAGCTTACAAATCAGGGTGTAGCCTCATATCTGTGTAGCACTAGACACTTTGACATGTCATGTTTTTTTCACCATGTGTAGGTAGCTAGCAGTAATTTTTGCCAGACACACAGCAGGGGAACAGCAGGCGTTACTGAACCCCACAAACACATCAGCGATTGTTTTCATCTGTGCATCTAACACTTCTGAGCAGCAACTGGCGCTGTTGAAGCCCAGGGTCAAGGAGGGTGTAGGCAGAGGCCTAGTATGAGATGTTTGAAGTTGAATTTGTAGTTAGCAGCAGTAATTTTTGCCAGACACACAGCAGGGGAACAGCAGGCGTTACTGAACCCCACAAACACATCAGCGATTGTTTTCATCTGTGCATCTAACACTTCTGAGCAGCAACAGGCGGTGTTGAAGCCCTGGGTCAAGGAGGGTGTAGGCAGAGGCCTAGTATGAGATGTTTGAAGTTGAATTTGTAGTTAGCAGCAGTAATTTTTGCCAGACACACAGCAGGGGAACAGCAGGCGTTACTGAACCCCACAAACACATCAGCGATTGTTTTCATCTGTGCATCTAACACTTCTGAGCAGCAACAGGCGGTGTTGAAGCCCTGGGTCAAGGAGGGTGTAGGCAGAGGCCTAGTATGAGATGTTTGAAGTTGAATTTGTAGTTAGCAGCAGTAATTTTTGCCAGA